>PVKA01018403.1:0-43938 GCA_004027165.1 Ctenomys sociabilis | reverse complement strand
GGAACGCTTCTCCACTGCTGGTGGGAATGTAGACTGGTACAACCATTGTGGAGGTCAGTGTGGAGACTCCTCAAAAGAGTAGGACTAGAAATCCCATTCAAGCTGGCTATCCCCCTACTGGGAATTTTCCCAAAGGATCTGGATACATTGTATCATAGAGATATATGTGTACCTATGTTTATAGCAGCGCAATGTGTGACAGCAAAATCTTGGAAACAACCAAGATGTCCATCACATGAGGAATGATTGAAAAAGATGTGGTATTTCTATATAATGGAGTATTACTCAGCTATTAAGAATGATAAGTTTGAAGCATTTATACTGAAGTATTTTTCTTAAAGAGACTAAAAATAGTAAGAAACATTTGAAACCACACAGAATTTCACTAAAAATAATGATAGGAATTCAACAATGGCTGTTATAGTGTGTATTGTTGCCTTCACATTAGTTTTGTTCAGGTTACCAGATATATGCATTCAAAATTGATCAAAAATATTAAAAACAACAAAAATAAGCATTAATTATTCCTTTCAATGGACCAGTAGAAATAAGCACTATAATTATCCAAGCTACCTGTGTATAAATAAATGTATATATATTTCCCTTTCTTCTTTCCTTTCTTACTTTTTTTCCTTTCTCTTTTTTTTTCTCCTTTCTGTTATCCCACTTGTTTCTTCCCTTTGAACAAATTCTTTCCCAGTGTCTAACTGTTCAGATTTTATTTACTCTTTCAGGTTATTACACTAAGGAGGCCATAAGATGTTTACATATACAGGTCTGATTTATTTTACTTAGGAGTATGGGCTGTGCTGACATCTATTTACTGATGAGAAGTTAAGTTTATCTTTCTTTATAGCTGGTAATACTCCATTGTATTAAAATACCACATTTTTTGTTCAGGCTTTTGGAACATTTACGAATTTCACAACTGGCTTTGTGCTGCATCCCTGTAATCCCAGCACTTGAAAGGTCATGACAGGAGGATCACTGCTAGTTAGAGACCAGCCTGGGAGCTACAAACGCAAGCACAAGGCTAGCCCAAACAGCACAGCGACATCTTGTCTCAAAAAAAAAAAAAATTAAAAATAAAAACAAGCTATAAAAAGTAAAGCCATACTAATATGCTGAGCTGTAAAAGGCTACAGTCAACAACTTCTGACATTGCCAGTCATGGGGATAACCCACTATAATCACAGACTACTGGACTATATTGGATAACTTTGCAGAATTCATGCACATACAATATATGAATGGCAATGGAATCCCATCTCTGACAAAAGTAAACCAAAAATGGGGATATAAATGGACCATTTTGTAGTAAAATATATATATCTATAGAAAACAGCATAGATACACAGCTACTTTCACTTAACTCAATGAGAAGAAAGTTTTGAACTAAGATATGATGTCTTCATCTTGTACTATGAATAACTACATTAAGACAGCAATATGTAATGTATTAATTATTATAACCATCCTACTAACCTGTTTTGAAACTGTCTCATTGCTACTCCTTTTTCAGTAAAATTAATGTTAAAAAATAAAATAAAAAGGATTTTTCTCTGAAGACAGTGAATGGCTGTGGGGAAGTCTTGTGCTTGTGAGTAGAATAAGTCATTTAGATTTGAATAGAATCTGTATTAAGAAAAATAACCCATGGGTGGGATAAACAATTGTAAAAGCAGATAAACAGCGCAATGCTTCAGGCTGGAAATGGGTGCCCCCTCTGCTAATAAGATAAGATCAGAGGTGTGAACAATTGATGACTCTTCCAATAGATTCATGGACCAATCAGACTGCACATTAGAGACAAGATCTCTGTCCTCAGGAGATAGTACTAAGTACCAAGTCTCTTACCTTCCTCCTTCAGAACTGGGATACAGGAATATTTTTTTATTAGTGACTATGTAGATGAAATTTCAAAGCTTTTTGTTTTTTTTTTTTTTTTTGCAGTCTGGAATTATTTACTTCTTTGGTAATGAAAAGGTGAGATTATTGCTATGTCAGACCAAAAATAACAGAGATTATCAATAAAACCAGTGGACGCTTCCTGGGTTACAGACCTTAAATGTCCACCCAGGATCCAAACGCACTTTGCTGACTCTTACATATCAGAAACACATCCAGCTTCATTCTTTGTTTCATTTCTGCTTAAATACCTTCGTGGTTTCCATGGCAATCATGCTGGAATGCCATAGTTCTTGACTCAAGGAGTCATAGAATTTTTCTTCACAATTAGTTTTATTTTCCTCTCATCTCTGTCATGCTTGTAACATCTTAACAAGGGTGAGGAATGAGTGAAGGCATAAAGCATCTCAGGCAGGATCATGTAGAATTGACTCTGCCTTAGTATCTTGAATCTCTTTGGTGGATTAAATGCTAAACTAGAGCTTCTTTCACTAAGATAAAATTGACCCAATCAAAAGTTACCTAGAGTAAAATGAGTAAACTCTCTGGCCTCTATATTTCAGCTGAATGTCCCTCCCCAGAACTGAGGAATGCCTTAATACTGACAAACACCTCCCATCTCAGGCCTCCACACAATGATAAATGTCTGCATTCATTTCCTAGGCCAATCATAACAAATTGCCACGTATTTCAGAATATAAATAGGAAAATTATTTTTACCACACTCTGAAATGAAGATGTAGGACAGTTTGATCTTCTCTGGGGTTTCTGAAGGAGAACCTGTTCCCTGCTTCTATTTCTCATGACTGACAGTAAGCTCAACTCACCTTTTCTTATAAAGACAGCCCTGGGTAGGTCTCAGATGATGTCACCTCAAAATTACAACCTCAGCTCATCTACAATGAGTATGATTCCAAGTAAGGTCACGCTCACAGGCACTGGGAATTAGGACATGGACTTCACATTTAGAGTTCATGATTCTGATGACTGCGAGTACCCTCCCTTATCCTCCAGAGAGCCAGCATCAGAGTTCATACCACACTTACCATACTGTCCTACACTTATCTTCTTACTGCTCAGTTTGACTTCACAGATTTGAGCATAGGTAGCATACAGATTGTATCATTTATCTCTCTGTCTTCAGCTCTACCCACAACTGCTGGTCATAATGTGTAATCATTAACTCTTTATTGGATAAATAAATTACAAGCCATAGAGATTTATAACGCAGTAAAAGACCTGACTGATCTCATGAGACTAATGAGGCCTATTATCATCAGAAGAGACAATGAAATATTTGCATATCATCTTGATCTTTTACAAATGCTTTGGTTAATATTTCTCCTCCTCCCATAGAACGGGATGGGTGCCCAGGATGGGTGAAATTATACAGTTAGGTATTGGGCAATGGAAGAAAAAATTCTGATCCATAAGTAGAAATGCATCCTTAATGTGAGTGGTTCTCAGAGCTATGAAGAAAAGTTTCTTCCATAGTTATGCCAGTTCTTTTTCCTTCCACCAACTTTTCATGGAGCTCATATTTTCTATTTGCTGTTCTTCTGAATTGGGGTCAGAAACCTCCAAGATCCAGCATGGAATCACATCTAATAACTGTTTCAATGAGGAAAAATGAGTTTGATGACAATGGATATAAAATCTGAAATCTTGAGGAGTAATAAAAAAGAAAAGGAAAGAACAAACTAGAGATAAGCCTACAGCAGCAGCCGTGGTGTCAAAGATCAGAAGCAGACAGCTGAGGATCTACTCCATTTCTGAAGGTGGAGATGAGAAAGTAGAGAGTGGATAAATGGATACAGACTGACAGCCCCAGATTCCCCAGAGCTCACAGTGACAACACCATGGGCAGAACTGCTAAGATTTTCCGCTATATGAGTTATAAAAATGGCCAGCAATTGTGAGACAGCAAGTAAAAAAGACAAAAATCTCACTTACTTTAAGAGCTGAATAGTAAATGGAAATGATTCCAGTACAGTACATTGTGAAACATTTAGTGAAAGGCCAAATCAATTTATGTTCATTCTCTTGGCTGGGTAAGGCATTGCTATAATCAGATACAGCACAGGCAGGCACATGATACCAATGGAGGATGTGAGACTGAAGTCCCTACAGAACTGCACCCAGCTAAACTAGAACACAGTTGCTTACAAGCTGTGAGGACAGAAAGGCTCTTCATCATCAAAGAAAACCTAAACCATATATTCCAAAACTCAGAGGACTGAAATCAGTCTCTCTCTCTACTGCTCAATACAAAAGGCACTATTTTACTAAGCAAATAATAGGATGAGCTCTTTCATTGTAGATTTTTATTTTAAAGAGAATAAAAAATAGATGACTTAATAGAAATGATACAGAATTTCAAAACACAAGAACAGATACAGTAAAAATGAAAAAAAAACTGCTCAAAAGGAAAGAACAATTGAAGGAAAGTAGACAAGAAAGAAGAAAAAACATATGCATGTATACCCAGGGTAGCTAGGATGACTGTCCTATTAATTTATATTTGTTTATTGAAGGGAGCAGTTAAGGCTGAGCAACTACTTTGAAGACAACAGTGTGCAATACAACAACCAATGCTGATTCTTAGCATTGCAGATTTTTTAAAAAAGTAAAACAATAGTCTGATTACATTGAAAATTCAAAATCACTTCCTGAGGTTTTTCCAGAAACTCTTCCAAATGCAGCGGGTTCTCTGAGCATTTTTCAGGCAGACCAAATGAAGATCAACTCTGCCAGTTCTTATGACCTATACTTTAGGCAGCTACTAAAGTGTACGCTTCTCACCAACTATCTAAACCGTGGATAAGGTAGCCATTCTTGCATGTGTTAATGTCACCAGTTCCCGTAAGGTAGCATCACTGAGGAATGATCAGAGCTATCTCTCAGACTTGTCTGGGGCACCGCACCCAGATCAGTGGATTTAGAAGCAAAATCACTGTGCCTGCCATTTTCTGACAATGTGCCCAAGAGTTGCAGATGTAATGCACAGCTGTGCTTCAGTCTCCTGTCTATACACCTGGTCACTAAATGTCCTTTCCTGCCTCCCACTCCATCTCACTGCTCACTGCATAGATACTCACACTCCCCACATGCCTTTCTCTTCTGCCTAACTACACACAGTTCCTCTTCACCTCTATCTAAAGGAATCTTCCTCTATGTGATACATGGCCCAGCTTTCTTAGGGTTTTTCTCAATAATCTTTACCTAATATACCATAAACAAAATCCTTACGTAGAATACTGCACAACCTTTCCAAATAACTCTTCACCTTTCATTTCTCTTCTTTGCTTATCATATAATCCTCCACCATAGTTCTTCAATACAGACTTTTGTTAAAGAAAAATGAGAAATTTCTTTTTCCTTACTACCTCAAACTTTTGCTGTTATCTTAACCTTTTTGGAAACACAGATTATTTCTTCTGTGCCAGATATGATTTTAAGCATGTTGACAAAATTTATTTTGGTTTATTTTGTATTTTATGGAAGGGCCCACAGGGTGTTCAGGATCTGACTTACTTCATTTAAGAGTATGTTCTCTTGGAGCTGCAGGATAGCTCAGTGGACAAAACACTTGCTTAGGCAAGCGCAGGGACCAAATCCTTGGCACTGCATGCCCTGCCAACCCTGCCCCCAGGCACACTGAGCTGGTGGTGACTGAGTCTGGGCTTTGTGGCCCATGCCTGTAATACCAGCACTGGGGAGGCTGAAAACAGGAGGATCACTATGAGTCTGAACTATGTAGTGAGACCACCAACTCATAGTGAGACCTTGTACCAAATACAGTAAGAAAAGAAAAAGTATGTTCTCCAGCTGCATCCATTTACTGGCAAAAGACTCAAATTTATCCTGTTTTATAGTTGAATAATATTCCGTTATGGAATGATACATCCTCTTTATCAGTTCTTTGGTTGATGGGCATCTGAGTTGTTTCCAGGATTTAGCTGTGACAAATTGAGCCGCTATAAACACAGATGCACAGATATTGCTGTGGTTTGAGGTCTTTCAGTTGTTCTGGAAAAATATTCAGGAGGGGAATAGCTGGTTTGAGTGGGATCTCCAATCAGCTTTTTAGCAAATCTTCACACTAATTTCCATAGCAGTTGTACTAGTTTGCACTACAACCAACATTGCAAAAGGGTTCCTTTTTCTCCACAGCCTCTCCAGCATTTGTTACTAATTTGTTCTTTGTTTTTTTTTTTTTTCTTTTCTTTTCTTTTTTTTTTTGGCAGAGCCAGGGATTGAACTCAGGCCCTTGTGCTTGCCAGCAAAGCACTTATTCCACTGAGCCATCTCCCCAGCCCTAATGGCTAACTTTTTGCTGCCAGCATCAAAAAGTTAGCCATTCTCTCAGGGAGGATATGGAATCTCAGTGTTGCTTTAATTTGTATTTCTCTAATGAGCAATGATGTGGAACATTTTTTTCATATATTCACTTGCCATTTGTATTTCTTCCTCTGAGAAGTGCATATTCACCCCAAAAGCCCATTTTTGGATTGAGTCTTTGAATTTGGGGACCTAACTTTTTAAATGTCTTTATATGTTCTAGATATAAGGTCTCTGTCAGATGGAGAGTTGGCTATAATTTTTTCCCAGTTTGTGGGCTTTGTTTCTACTCTGTTGAAGACTTGCTTTGAAGCACAGAAACTTAAAAAAAAAAAAAATGAGATGCCACTTGCTGATTCTTTAAATTCTTTCCTGTACAGTTTGTTTTTTGTTCATGAACTCTCTACCTGCCCCTATATCTTTAAGATTTCTACCCATATTTTCTTACAGAAGATTTAGTGTATCTGTCTCAATATTTAAATTTTGCATCCATTTTGACTATAGCTTTGTGCATGATGATAGATAGGGGTCTAATTCAGAATGTGGAAAGCCAGTTGTATTAAGGAGGCTGTTTGGTAAAGAGGCTGTCTTTCTTCCAGTGAGCATATTTGGTCCTTTTATCAGACACAAGGTGGCTGACTTCATTTCCAATGGGGTTTGCATCTTCTAATCTGTTCCACTGATCCTCAGGTCTGTCTCTATGCCAGTACCATGCTGACTGCATCGCAGTAGCTTTATAGTATGATTTCAGGCCAGGGGATTAGATGGTTCATATGTTGAACCATCTCCTTCCTTTCCTTTGTTTTCTAGGATTGCTTTTGATATTCTTGGTCCTTTCTGCTTCCAAATGAACTTGAGGAAAGTTGTATCTAGCTTGGTGAGGGATACTAATGGCATTTTAATTAGGACTACATTGAATCTGTATAACAATTGTGGAACTATGGCTATTTTCATAATGTTGGTAGTTCCTATCCAGAAGCATGAAATATCTTTCCATGTTATCAAATCCTCTTTAATCTCTTTTCTCAGAGTATTGCAATTTATTGTATAAAACTTTTCTGTCCGTTGTGATATTGATTGCTAAGTATTTTTTTTTTTGATGCTATTTTGAAAGATGTGGTTTTCCTAATTTCTCTTTAGTATGTTCATTGCTTGTGAACCAAAATGCTACTCATTTTGGGTGTTGATTTTGTATCTTGCGATGATGTTGAATTTAGTGATTAAATTTACAAGACAAATGGTGGAATTTTAGGGTCCTCTATATAGAGTATCATGTCACCTATAAACAATGACAATTTCATTTCTTTTTTTATATATTTTATTGAAGAACAAGTATCAATGAGACAGTTTTAAATTGAATTAGTAGGACGGATTTAACAATTTGTACATTGCACACTGTTTTCACAGTGGCTTTTTGTTGTACAGGGTGCATACATGATACTCTGTGTACAAATACTATTAGAGCACATGCCTCTGATCAATGAACTAAGACAATATAGCTGTATACCTATCTTTTTTGAAAGCTGAATTATAGTACAGTTTCAATAATTAATATTTTTACATTGTTATCTTCCTAGTGTTTACCCACAGTACAAGATATACAATGGATATCCTGTTGAAACACTATTAGTGAAAAATCTTTCTTCTCATAGAATTGCATCAGGGTACTTCATGTTTATCCTAACTGTATTGTTTCTACACAGAATGGTTCCTCCTTTGCATCCCATTTCTTTGGTTAGCTCTGTCAAAGACGGGTGTTCTATTGTCATTCAATTATTATAGGTGCCTGAATTCAGCGAAATATTCCAACACAGACCAGCAGTCCACAATAATACTGGGTTATCCGAAGAAGTTGTTGACTAGAGCCATTTATACCTCGACTTATTATTATGGCCTTATTTTATATACTTCATTTTTGTACTTTTCTGCTGGATAGTGAAGACTGAGCTAAAGCAAGAACAAAATATCAAACAATGTAAGTTTTGTATCTGATCAGGTGAGTCAAGCCCTCTCAGGGTTTATCCTGTAAACTTGTACCTCACTCTGTAGATACGTTGTCAGTGTCAGCAATGTGGATGAGTCATCACCATTGCTTGACCTACTTGCTCTCTGTGAAAGCCTAAAAGTCTCATCTCCATGTGACACTCTGCAGGCACACTGTGGATTATCGATCACATTACTCTGTGGCTTCATAATCTCCTTGATCAGAACATTTGGGGCATTACTGAGTTCCATGATGTTACAGTACAGGTTCTCCTATGTCCTGAGGCTTCACTGACCTTGAAAGGCTAGGGCCAAAATGTTGGCTGACCTGCAGCCCTTTCATTCCTCCAATTTTTGATCTGCAAACCTAGGTTGTTAATCATCCAGAAGAGAAGCTGATTATTACCCTTCAACATAAGCAGTATAGTTTACCCTAACTATGTGACTAAATTCTTTTTAGTTATAGTTTTACCTTTCTTTTTGTGTTTCTTTTCATTTCTTATGCTAGGGAGACTACACAATATTTCTACTTGGGTGTCTGGATTATTTCACTTATGAGTATATGATCAAGTGGCATGCACTTAAATATAAATGCTTCATGTTTATCATTCTTTGTAGCTGAGTAATACTCCATTGTATAAAGATGCTACAACTTTTTCAAACATTCCTCATGTGACAGGCATTGTGGTTGTTTCCAAGATTTGGCTATCACAAATTGTGCTGCTATAAACATAGGTGCACATATATCACTATGATATGATGTTTTCAGTTCCTCTGGGAAAATTTCCAGTAGGGGGATAGCTGGCTTGAATGGCATTTCCAGTCCTAGTTTTCTGAGGAGTCTCCACACTGATTGCACCAGTCTACATTCCCACCAGCAGTGGAGAACTGTTCCTTTTCTCCACATCCTCTCTAACATTTGTTGTTGGTTGATTACTTTATGAGAGCCATTTTTTCTGGAGTGAGATGGTATCTCAGTGCTGTTTTAATTTGCATTTCATGAATGGCTAGTGATGTTGAGCATTTTTTCATATACTTCTTCGCTTGTTTAATTTCATCCTCTGAGAAGTGTGTACTCGTCTCAGATGCGCATTTCTAGATTGGGTCTTTAACTTTGAGGGCCCTAATGCATCTTAGTTCTTTATAAATTCTGAGAGCAGACCTTTATCTGAGTGCTTATTAGTTAAGATTTTTTCAAAATTTGTGGGTTGTCTTTTCACTTTGTTGACAAAATTTCTTTTGACAGCAAAAACTTCTCAAGAAGATTTGATCCAAGTTTTCAATTCTTTCAAGTGTTTCCCATGCCAATACATGTTTGTTCTTGAGCTCTTTGCCTACCCCTATGTCTTCAAGAGTTCCTCCTACTTTCTCTTCCAGGAGACTGAGTGTTTCTGTTTTAATGTTAGATCTTTAATCCATTTTTACTTTAGCTTAGTGCATGGTGATAGAGCTGGGTCAAGTTTATTTTTCAGCATGTAGAAAGCCAGTTTTTACAGCACCATTTGTAGAAGAGGCTATCTTATGTCCAGTAAGTATGTTTGGCCCCCTTGTTGAAGATGAGGTGCCTGAGTATATTTGCAGAGGCCTCTGCATCTCCTAATCTATTTCATTGATCTTCAAGTCAGTTCTGTTGCAATACCATGTTGATTTTATCACAGTGGCTTTATAGTATAATTTCACATCAGGAATTGTGATGCTTCTTGCCTTGTCTTTGTTGTGCAGGATTGCCTTTGCTATTCTAGGTCTTTTCTGGTTCCAAATAAATTTTAGGAACGATTTATCCAGGTCTGGGAGATATGTTGGTGGCAGTTTCATAAGGATTGCATTAAATCTGTACAACAATTTTGGGAGTATGGCCATCTTCACGATGTTGTTTCTTCCTATCCAGAAGCATGGAATATCTTTCCATTTTCTGAAATCCTCTATAATCTCTTTTCGTAGGGTACTGTCATTTTCTGTGAAAAGATCTTTGACTTCCTTGGTTAAGTGAATTCCAAGGTATTTCATTTTCCGTGTTGCTACTGTAAAAGATATTGTTTCTATAGTTTCCCTCTCAGTGTGTTTGTTATCTGTGCAGAAGAATGGTATTGACTTTTGAGTATTGACTTTCTATCCTGCTATGCTACTGAATTTCTGCATCAATTCTAGTAGCTTCTTGGTGGAGTTTTTTGGGTCTTCCAAGTAAAGTGTCATGTCATCTGCACATAAAGATAATTTAACTTCTTCTTTACCTATTCTTATTCCTTTTATTTCTCCCTCTTGTCTAATGGCTGTAGCTAATGATTCCAAAACCATATTGAATAGGAGGGGTGATAGAGGACACCCTTGCCTTGTACCAAAACTAAGAGTAAAACATTTCAGTTTTCCCCATCTAGAATTGTATTAGCCATTGGACTGTCATAGATTGCTTTTAATAAATTGAGGTAGAGGCCTTCTATTCCAGTTTTCTTTTTTCTTTAAATTAATACATTACAAACTGTTTTTTGTCATGTTTTGGCATCGTACAAGGTGCACACATGGTATTATATTTACATACAGTATTATAGCAGATGTCTCTGATCAGTGAATTAAGAGAGTGTAGCTATACACTTATTTTAATTTTATAGCTGAATTATACCACAGATTCAATAATGAATACTTTCTACCTTTTTATCTTTCTTGTGGTTGTCCATAGTACTAGAGGCCAACATAATATCCTGTCCCACCACCATCAGCACAAATCCCACTTTTCACAGAATTATGCAGAAGCATGACATATCCATCCCAACTGTACTGTTCATATACACACATCATGATTCTTCCCTTGCATACCCTTTTTTTTTGTCTAGACCTGACAAAGATGAGTACTCCTTTGTCATTAAACCTATTTAGGTGCCTGAACTCCGTGACAGAATCCAACACAGTCCAGCATTCCACAATAATAGTGAGTTATCTGAAGAAGTTGTGTATTGTAGCCATTTACAGCTCAACTTATTATTATGGCCCCACATTATATACCTCATTTTTATACTTATCTGCTGGATGGTTAAGACTGAGATAGATCTCTGAGCCATCTCCTTGGCCATTATAGGACTTTGAACATGACTGAATGTTGGACTTTGTCAAAAGCTTTTTCTGCATCAATTGAGATGATCATGTTGTTTTTAGATTGCAGTCTATTAATATAGTGTATTGCATTTATTGATTTGCTAATATTGAATCATCCTTGCATGCCTGGGGTGAATCCTACCTGGTCATGGTATATGATTTTCTTGATGATTTTCTGTATTCTATTTGCTAGGATTTTATTGAGGATTTTTGCATCTATGTTTGTAGGAGACACTTCCTGGTCCTCGTCTCAGTCCAAGAAACCAATATTTGTAATCCCAAAGTTGTGTTATAGGAATCCCATCAAGCTGATTCCAATCTACCACTTTCCATGCAACCCACGGTGAAAATGAGGACACTAAATTATATTTTTAATCATTGGGGAGGCGAGGGGCTCTATGTCTTGCCATGACATGGCTTTCCGAAACGAAGAGAGTGACCCAGAGCCTCCCCCAGTTTTTATTCAGTGGTAAAGTGGCTTGAAGAGGATTTGTGGGAAGTAGGTGACTATTGTGAGCTGGGATAGGTGGGTGGCCTACATTTACCTCTGCCATATGCAGAGAGGATATCCAGAGAGAGTAATCTTCATTATATACTATTTAATGTTTTGGGAAGTCTAGGGCTTCAGCTTTGATATAGTCTTTCAAGCCCCAGGAAGTCATAGCCTGTATCTCGATGCTCAATCCCAGCTGGCAGCGTGGAGCATTAGCTGTCCCCACCCAGCTCACATAAAGGAGCAGCAGGCTTACCAGGGAAACATGCATGCCACCTTCAAAGACTATCACCAGCACCAGCTAGACCAATACACATTGCTTAAGGCCAATTGAAGGATAAACAAAAGTACTAGCCAGCTCTGTACATAACAATATGAGGAAATACGATCAGACTCAGTCAAAATGGAGACAGTAGCTATTCTTTCAAGGAGAGATGCTCAGGTGGTTCACATGTGTTCATGAGGGAGATTGGCCTGTTAGTCTCTTTTTTAGTTGTATTTTTCCCTGGTTTTGGAGTCAGTATAATGCTTGCCTCCAGAAATGATTTTTAGAGGACTGCTTCCTTTTCAATTTCATTGAAGAGTTTGAGGAGTGGAGGAATTATATCTTCTAATAATTTCTTATAGAACTCAGCTGTGAATCCATCAGGACCTGGACTTTCCTTTGTCGGCAGACTTTTTATTATGTTTCATATCTCATTGGCTGTTATTGGCTTATTGAGAGTTACTCTATCTTCTTGATTCAGTTTTGGTAATTTGTACCTTTTGAGGAATCTGTCCATCCCTTCTGTATCTTCTATTCTTTGAGTGGAAAGATTCTTGAAGTAGCTATTGATAATCTTCTGAATTTCCACTGGGTCTGTGGTGATTTCACACTTTTCATTCCTTATTGCTTGTATTTGAATTTTTTCTTTCCTCTTTTTGATGAGGTTGGCTAGAGGCTTACAACTTTATTTAGTCTTTCAAAGAATCAGCTTTTTGATTCATTGATCCTTTGAACTATTTGTTTCATCTCAATTGAATTAATTTCTGCTCTAATCTTGGTGATTTCTTCCTGTCTTTGTGTTCTGGGTTTGTTTTGTTCTTCCTATTTGATATGTAGGAGGTGCGACATTGGGGTGTTTCTTTGTTCCCATTCTGTTTTCCTAATGTGTGAGTTCATAGCCATGGATTTTCCCTCTGAGAACTGCTTTCATCACATTCCATAAATTCCAATACGTTGTAGTTGAATTTTCATTGAATTGGAGATACTGTTGAACTTCATTTTTAATTTCATCTGTGACCCATTGATGGTTGAGGGTGTTGTTTAATTTCCATGTATTTAGCAGGTTTTCCTGGTTTCTTTTGTCATTTATTTCCAGTTTCATTGCACTGTGGTCTATTAATAAGCATGGGATAATTTCTTTTTCCTTGCATATACTTAAGCATGACCTATGGACTAGTATGTGGTCTATTTTAGAAAATGACATGTGTGCAGCTGAAAAAAATGTGGATTCAGCTTGGGTGGATGGAACACTCTGTATATGTCCACCAGGTCCATTTGTCCCAAGCTCTGGTTCAGTTCTACTCCTTCTTAACTAATTTTTTGTCCATTTTACTTATCATTTTGAGATAAGAGGGTGTTAAGTTCTCCTGTTAAGATTGTGATCTTGGATATTAGACTTTTTATGCCCATTAAGATTTGTCTTACATAGTTGGGTGCTCCTGTGTTTGTTGCATACATATTTATGAGTGTTACCTCTTCCTCCTGAATTTTCACCTACCCAGTATATAGTGGCCTTCTTTATTTGGTTTAGTCCTTCTTGGTTTGAACTTGAAACTGTCTGAGAACAGAACTACTACTCCTGCTTTTTTCTGAGGTGCTGGGACATGTAGTATTTTTTCCATCCTTTGATTTTAAGCCTATGAATGTCTTTTTGAGTTAAATGTGTTTCTTATATACAGCATATTGTTTGGTTTTGTTTTCTAATCCACTGAGACTGTCTATTTCTCTTAGTTAATGAATTGAGTCCATTTACATGATGGTTATAATTGAAATGTGTTGACTTATGATTGTCATGTTATTTACCTCCTGTTGTTTACTACTTTTTTGTGCTACGTTTAATTGTTTGCCCTGTCTAGTGGGTTCCTTCCGTTCTCATTCATGGAGTTCTGGTCATTGTCTGGAACATCTTTCAGTAGTCTGTGTAAGGATGGCTTTGTCATCATGAAATTCTTTAGTTGTTCTTTGTCGTGGAAGTATTCAATTCTCCACCAAACTTGAAAGAGAATTTTTCAGGGTATAGTAGTCTAGAGCAGAATTTGTTTTCATACAGGACTTGAAGAACTCTGCTCTATTCTCTCCTTGCTTTCATGGTTTGTGCAGAGAAGTTGGCTGTAATTCTGATAGGTTTTCCTTTAAATGTGATCTGCTTCTTTTCTCTAGCAGCTTTCAATAGATTATTCTTGTGTTGGATTTCTGGGATCTTGAGTATTATATGTCTCAGTGTGCTTTGAAGTTACTTGGTGTTCTGTATGCTTCGGTTACCTGAATGTTGGATTGTTTCCTCATATTTGGGAAGTTTTCTGCTATTACTTCTGCCCACATTTTTTTTGTATCATTTGTATTGACATCTTCATTCACATTGATGGCAATTAATCTCGCATTACTCATCTTGGCAGATGATGGATTTTTTTTTTCCTGCATCCTTGTTGTTTTTAAGAGATCCTTTATCACCTTTTCACTAGCTGCACCAGTGTCTTCAAGATCTGAAACTCTGTCTTTGCTTTCACTCAAACGGTATTGTAGAATCAAGATTCAGATTTTAAGTTCCTCCATATCTCTTTGGCTCTGCTTCATGTGATCTATTTTTTTCCTGTTTTTCTCATTCCAAAAATCCATAATACTTCTGATCTCTATTTTTTTTTATCAATGTCTTCTTTAGAGGTAGCTGTTAATTTTTTTACTGCAGTTTTTTTGATATTGGGTTTCCTCTATATATTTCCAAAATTGATTCTCTACTTCACATGCTATGATTTCAAAGATTTCTTTTTTATTTAGAAATCATTTCTGCTCCTAGTTCCTCTTTACCTTTTCCGCTATTGTTTTTTTGCTTGACATACTGTTAATTCATATGTTTCAGCTGGAATTGTGTTCTCTGCACTTGTTCTGGGTGGGCTTTGTGTTTCCCCCATACATTTCTGGATTTGATTCATTACTTCAGATGCTATGTATTGAAAAATTTGTTTTTTTTTTTATTTCAGGCATTCATTCTGGTCTGAGTTCCTTTATACCTTTCTGCTGTTGTTTCTTTGCTTCTGCCTCTGTTAATTCATTCATTTAAGCTAAGCTAGTGTCCTCTGAACTTATTGGTAGGCTTGAGGCCTGAGATTGCATTGTGTTCCTTACCTTTGTTACTTTGTATTGCACTGTCCTCTGACTTTTGGTGTAGAGCTTTGGTGCAGATAGAACCTTAGTGCTTTATGAGATTCGGGTGTCAGTATGTTACATTTGAGATTATCAGTTAAGCCTGGCCTGGATGTAGGTGTTGTGTTCAGTTCCTTTTTGCTTGAGCCCTACTAGTACAACTGTGAGCCTGTGCTTCCCCTCTGTTGTGTCCCTGGACCAGGGAATGCAGAAGCTTTCCCACACACTCAGTGGGCTGTGCTAGGTTTGATCAGGACCCAGATTACTCACATCACTTTTCGCTCACTAGGTGCGCTTGGGGGCAGGGGCTCCAAGGAGTTGCATGTCAGGATGGGCTGATGTGGATTGCCTAGAAAGTCTCAGGAAGTCTCACTGGGTCAGAGGTTTAGGGGTTGGGGGCTCCAGATGGTGCTAGCCACCAAAGGTGCACTAGGAAGCCAATAGTACTCCCAAACACTCACCAGGCTGGCCACAGGTGGATCAGGTGCCAGAAGAGTCATAAAACTTTTCACTCCCTAGGCCTGCTTGGGCTCAGGGGCTCCAGGGAGTCACAGGGTGGGGACAATTTCACTTCTTTTCCAGTCCTTATTCCTTTTATTTCTCTCTTTTGTCTAATTGCTGTGAGTAATGTTTCCACAACTATATTGAACAGGAATGGGGACAGTAGATATCTTTGTCTTATTCTGGTTTTCAAGTGAAGGCCTCCAGTTTTTGCCCATTTAGTGTAATATTGACTGTTGGTTTCTCCTAGATTGCTTTTATGGGGTTGAGATACAGACCTTCTAGTAAAATTCTGTAGGCTTTTAATCATGAGTGAGTTTTGGACTTTGTCAAAAGCTTTTCCTGATCTATTGAGATGTTCATGCTGTTTTTCTTCTTGGTTCTATTGATGTTGTGTATTACATTTATGGATTTCCATATGTTGAAGCATCCCTGCACTTCTGGAATGAATTCCACACGGTCATGAAGTATAATCTTCTTGACAATTTGCTGCATTCAAAATATTTATTTATTTACTTGATACAGGGTCTTGCTATGCAGTTTGGACTCACAATGATCCTTCTCTCTTGGCTTCCTCAGTGCTGGGATTAAATGCATACACCATCATGCCTGGTTTCAGTGGAGTGTTCAGCATGTGGCTAACACAGCATGCAGTACCAGGGATAGAACCTAGTTCCTTGTGCTTGCAAGGCAGGCACTTAGTCTGCCAAGCTTTCTCCCTAACTCACTTTTCAGTCCTATCCCAAACACTCTTATTATGTCAGCCTTCTAAATAAAGAAATAGAGGCTTCTAAATAATTTAGAACTCGTTAATTCACACAGCTCTTGAGTTGTGATGCATCTGTTATGTGTTACTGAAATTATTTGATTTATGTAATTATAGCAATCCATGCTTTCAGAAAAATAAAAATGCTGAAATCCTCATTTCTATGTCTCTTTTGCTGTGCATCATGGAGCCTGGTCCATATTAGTCAAATGGACATTGTGTTTTGAGTGGCTAAATATGAAAGAAGGAAAAGATAAAAGAACATTTTGGGCTATAACATATATTTCATCGTTGATCACATCTTCATCTTACTGTGGTAACACAATCAAAGGTAAAGAAGTTGATTGAACATGTTTCTACTTCCTACTTAATGATTCCACCTATGGAAAAAAAGACCTCTTCCTAAATAGAAAGAAGCTTCCAGAAGACAAATCGACTCAGGCTGCACATCAAATCTCCTCCTGCCCTCTGCACTACTGGGTTATCATGAACTCTTACTCAGTGGTGGCTTCAGTATCTCTGCTTAGATAAGTGGCAGCCTTCTCCCTGAACAGCTACTGCTCCTCTAACACAAGCTCGCTTCCAACACAGTCCAGGCCATAGGTTCTGAGCACAACTGCTGTTGTGAACAGTTGGTCATGAATTACAGTGGACACCCAGTACTGTGCCAAAAAATCCTGTGCTTTTCTTACCTCCAAATTGTTAAAAAGTGAAAATAAATATGAAGAAATCTGTTAACTTGAATGCCTCAAAGATTAATATTTTGTCTCTAATTCCCCTAACTGTTAAAATTCAAGATGATAGTGGAAATGACCTCTAGCAAATGTTTTCTCAGAACCTCTTTCCTCCAAAAAACGAGGATCCTTCTTATCATAGTACCTGGTTGAGCCAATTCCTTGAGAATCTTGTCCTAAGGAACTCAAGGGACCTAGTGTCTTCTTCATCCTCATCTCTAGTCACAGACTATCTCTCCAGAGACATCTGTGACTCACACTTCTTTAACTATGAGCAATGCTCTCTCCAGGACTTCATTGTCTTCTTCCCAGAGTCATTACTCCATGGTATCACAGTGCCAGGAGCCCAGCTGAAGCACAAACAGCATGTTGAGCATTCACAGAGCATTCAACTTTTATCAGAGCTGTGCTTGGTGCTTTCCATGAATGAGGTCTACAATCCTCTTTACTGACTTCACAGTTGTTCATTCTTACACACCATGTTATACGGCAAGAAACCAAGACACTCTCTGTCTCTCTGTCTGTCTATCTGTCTGTCTCTCTCTTTCTCTCTCTCTCCCTCTCCAGAAAGGTTGACCACATACCTGTTGTAGGGAGTAAGCATATCTAAGCCAATTGAAAAAGAAATCTTTCTTGATGTCACGTGAACATGGGGCTAGTGAAAGGCCTTCTTACTGGAACTGCTTAGATAATGGGCTTCTGGAACCATAAGGGGCTCCCTTTTCCTTTGCTTGCTCATTTCCAGCATAGTGTTGAGATTGGAGGAACTCAGATACTTGATTCTTTGATATTTTTTATGTGTTCCTAAGCAAGGGCTTACACTCTCAATCTCATCTCACTTTTCTGTGGGAACAGACTGTCCTCAAGGGTGTAGAGTGTCTACAGTATTGAGTACGGTACTATTTCAGTCATTTACTAAGTCTATGTCTTTCTTTCATAAAGGAGCCAAACTTCCAAGCTAATAAACTGACTAAATGTGATGGCAAAGTACCTCTGAAGCCAGAATCCAGTCTCAGTGAGGTCCACCATCAACAGCACCTGCATCTGTGACATTGATGAGAGCAATGGTGTCCTTAAATGCTAACCTTGGGGACCAGTGGGTTGAAATCATCAGTGATCTAGTTTCACAAAACAGTCTACTGTGCATTCTTTGAGATACAGTTCCATAAACCTTGTTAAAATTAAAGTTCTTAACATAAAATTACAAAGAAAAGTCACCAGTTTGGCACATCATTACCTAGAGAAGCCAAATAATTGAGATGCTCATAAAACAACTATCACTGCAAAGCATTTTCACAGCAAAAAACAGAAAAAAGTCTTCAGAGTTCATGGAAATTTAATTAAAATTCTGTTACTGTACTTAGTTACACAGCTTTCAATAAACAGGTCACAGATGGCCCTATGGCTGTTTTCAAGGAGAGCTGAAAGACCCAGGAGCAAAGGGGTACCTGAGAAAATTAGCAAGAAGCTTTTAGATGCTCAGAGAGAAGGAACGGGTCTCCCTGTCTGAGTCAGGCCTAGTTTTATTGCTGACATAGAGCTAGGAAAACCAATGCTCTGGCTCTTCCTACCTCACCGGCAGAGCACCAAGCAGGTGGAACAGATGAAATTTAAATTTTATGTCTTTTGACTTCCATTTCTATTTCTATCAGGCTATTTTCCATCTTGGTACCAATAATCCAAGCAAATCCATTAGATGCCATTGCTTGTCCTTCGGTGTAACATCCATAGCAGAGAATGTTGAATTCTTGAACAAAGAAAGAGTAGAAAACTGTTAGGAGAGGCCTGGACTGACTGAGTAAAGCCTGGATGAGCTCGGGTATGCTTCCTGCCTGAGTTATACAACCAAATGTACTCTGAATGACACCAGAGCTTCGCCACCACACCTTAGGTCCAGGACCCACGTGTATGATTGATGGGACTCAATTAGCACATCTCACTGCTACTGGCTTGTCCAGTGACACCAAGTCATCTCAGCGTGGTACAGCTGCCCTGCAATTTCTCCACTGGCTCCTGCTACAATTGAGTATTGATTGAAAAAATTCTATTACTGTACTTAGTTACACAGCTTTCAATAAACAGGTCACAGATGGCCCTATAGCTGTTTTCAAGGAGAGCTGAAAGACCCAGGAGCAAAGGGTTACCTGAGAAAATTAGCAAAAAGCTTTTAGATGCTCAGGGAGAAGGAACGGGTCTCCCTGTCTGAGTCAGGCCTAGCAAGCTGCTTTGTGCAGATTCCATCCTGACTCTGGAAGGAGACACATGGGCTGGACACAAAATTGAAAGTGTTCAACAGCCTGAATATATTTCCCATAAGAATGCAAGTGCAATAAGCACCTGGTATGTTATGTTCTCAGGAGACCAATATACTCTAGGTTCAGCTAATATTTCTGAATACTGAACCCGGTGTTAGAGAGAGGAAGAAAGGTAAGACATGAGTACTATATCAAGAAGCCCTAAGAAATGACAACCAACAGGCCAAATCTGAATTTTAGGAACCTAGGCTCAGGACTGCAGGGCGAGCTAATTTAGTAATAATAAAAGAAGGAAATCAGTGGAGAGAACACTGTGCCTGAGGGGAATTTCTTTACTAAAGTTCCTATGGGATGATGCCACAATAATGTTACCTTTGGTCTAAACAGGGTCGTAGAAAATCATTATAAGACATAGTCGATGGGTGCTGAATGGAAGAAAGAAATAAGAAGAGGTGGCAACAGAAGCTGAGATTGTGTTCTCTGTACAATCCCGCACTAAATTGCATTATTTAATTCTACCTACAAAAATAAAAAAATAAATAAAGCTACAAGATTCATTTTACAGTGATACAAAGGGTTTCTGTTCAGATCATTTCAAGGGCTGGGCAGGAAACCTGGGCCATGATCTCAGTGTACTTCCAGCCCACTCCCTGCGGAAATGGTCTGAGAAAGTATAGCAGCCATCGCTCACTTATCGCGGAGGCCACATTCCAGGCACCCCCGCGATAAGTGAAAACCAGTGAAGTAGTCTTTTTGCATATTCTAAGGCTTTATAATTTATAAGCCCCTCCCACACTATTACAGACCTTTCTTACACTTTTAAAGACACTTCTAATGTTCTTAACTATTTTTTAACCATTTTCTAAACTCATAAGCCTACATAATTTTAACAACATACATATACATACAGTACTTCAAAATCCTCCAAAATAGTGAAAAGTCCCTGATAGATAATTTCGATTATTTTCTTTTAATCCACAAAACAGTGAGTCCGCAAAAGTCAAACTGAAATAGCAAGGGATTATTCTACTGATTCCAACTGGAAGTATGTCAGTCAGCTTTTCATCGCTGTGCCTAAACCTCTGAAAAAGTCAGTCTACAAGAGAAAGGGCTCATGGTTTCAGAGGTTTCAGCCCTCGGTTGGCTGTCTTTAGGTCGAATGGTGTGGTGGAAGAAAGCCACTTACACCATGGCAGCCCAGAAGCAGAAGGAGGTTAAGAGCCAGAGCCAGGGTCCAGGGCTAGAGATAGCTCACAGGTCACATTCCCACAATCCAATTCTTCCACAGAACCCGCCTACTTGTTCCACCACCTCCCATTGGTGCCACCACATTAGCCTCCCGTCCAGGAATTAACCCTCAGTTGTACTTGGAGCCCTTGTGATTCAATCCCCCATCATCACACCCATCAGCACACGTAGGAGTGTGCTTTACTAAATTCTGTGCTGTTTCTTCACTTAGGGTGACAATATTAACCACCACAGAGTTTCCTTAAGCAACAGATTTTTAGAAACTTATTTCTTGTCATCCATACTTTTCACAGGCATTCTGGGTAGAGTGGAGACCAGCCGATGCAGCTCCTGGCAACACGGAAGTCATAGGCCAGGCTACTGGCTACAAACCACTAGCGTATAGGAGTAGGACTACAGCTTGGTAGCAACATTGTGAGTTCAAATCAGTTGTGTATTCTGAACACTTAAATATGCAAGTAAGATCATGGGACCCATTAACTAGGGAGCTGTTTGGAAAATGTCTCAACAATAAAAATAAGATCTCATTTAGTTTCTCTGCAAAAGAAGATATTAATAAGTAGGAAAGTTTATTTAATTGAAGTTGGAAACTCCAGTTGAAACGTGCTTGCTCTTTCTTCAAAGTCTATGTGGAATATATATGTCATGATAATGGGGTTTGAGGTTTAGATGTTTTCATATTTAGCGTAGTGTAATATGCAAATAAGCACTTAATAAACACCTTCGGAAGAGGATAATGGCTTGGTCTGGGGAACAGTTTAAGCTACTGGCCATGCGTACTTAGCTGGAGAAATTATCTTTCCTTACCCTGCAGTGTCAAATCACTCCCGATTAATATAACTCATCACATCCACTCCAGACTCCTCTAGTCATAAACACTAATTATTCTGTCTGAATCACCAACATGGGGCCTTGTTTACAAATGCCTGAGTCTCCCACTTGGAATAAAACTCTCCTTTGTCTGACACAGAAACCACGTGTGAGCATTTAGAAATGTGTATCAGAAAATGCTAAACATGAACTCTTCTCTTAGATGTTGCCAGGGAAACAAAGATCAAGCGAGGCTTCTCATCATCCACAGCATATTTTCAAGTTCTAGAAGCTTACGTAATGCTCACTTTCCTGATCGCTGTCACAGTATAGATGCAGAAGCTGCAGCATCTGGCCTTACCATCATCCTGGCAGGTTTAATCAGTGTGGTCTTCTAAAATTTGTGGTTTTCCAAGAAAATGAAATCCAGTATTTCTTCTCTATCAGACTATGCCCAACCCAGGACTTAGCACACATTCTGTTAAAAAACAACAGTCAAAGTCCCATAGCTTGTTTCCAGAAAAGCAGAGCCTCAAACAAGTCTGAATGCTTACCTGTTATTGGGGGATAGAGAGGAAGCATGCACAATCCAGCCCAAATGAGACTGACAGAAAGTGAGACATGACCAGAGAGATCGAGGGAGATGTGACTAGAGATCCAGTGAGACATGACTGGAGAGATCGAGTGAGATGTGACTAGAGAGATCAAGTGAGCCGTGACTAGACAGATCAAGTGAGACGTGACTAGACAGATCAAGTGAGACGTGACTAGAGAGATCGAGTGAGACGTGACTAGACAGATCAAGTGAGACGTGACTAGAGAGATCGAGTGAGACGTGACTGGAGAGATCAGTGTATTCATTTACTAGAACTTTCAAAACTAAATACTAGGACTGAATGGTTTAAAACATAAATTGACCACCTCTGGCCTATAGGGCTAAAGTCCAAAAACAAATTGGTCTAAGGACTCTATAGTAGACTGTTCCATGACTTTCCTCAGCTTCTGGTGGGTATTTGGTAGTCTTACATTCCTTGGCTTAAGGACATACACCAAATAATATGACTTAATCATATCACACACAAAGACATTAATTCTCCTCTGTCTCTCTGTCTCTGTCTCTGTCTCTCTCTCTCTCTCTCTCTCTCTCTCTCTCTCTCTGTCTCTGTCTCTCTCTCTTTCTCTGTGCCTTCATCTGTGTATATATTTAGGTTTTACCCTTTATAAGGATACCAGTCATACTGGATTATGCATTTGCCCAATTCCATTACTATCTCATTTAAACTAACTATATCTGCATTTACTTTATCCCTAGAGTTTCACATTCTCATATTCTAGAGATTAAGACTTAGCATATAAATGCAATTCAACCAACAAAAATGGATAAAGCTGAAATGGCCTGTGCACACTGAGACAGCTTTATCTTAGAAGTTCCAGTGGCTTCTTGGTGATGGGGGCATCTCAGACAAACCACTTCAGAGCATATGTGTTTTGGAACAGTCTCTAAGATGCAGAGGAGGAAACAAGTCACATGCTGTCTTCTCATGACTTCTGCCTTCTGTCTTCTCCTAGTCCAAGTTTGTCTCAAAGAGTATCAGCTGCCTCTTGATTCTATCTCATGTTCACCAGACCCTGGATATTAGACAGGAGCTGCAGTCTCCACAGAACAGGACATGGACCTGCTAGAGCTTCTGACAGTACAAGCACTTCATAGATATCCCTAAACCAGCACTGGACAAGCCAAGGTGGTACGCTCAGCAAGCTCAGACTGGTAGGAAACGCTTCATGATTGTTAAGACTGGGAGGAGCCCCTGTGCACCTTCTGCTCAAATCAGGAAGCATGGAGAAAGCTCAGGTGCAGGACTGTGAGCCTGCCTGCCAAGAGCACTCCCTACAGGAGGGGGGTGGGAATGGACCTCGGGGGAAAAAGGCAAACCTCAGCTCTTACAACAATTACGATAGAAGGAAATACAGTGATTTGCCTTTCAGGATCAGTGAGGACTCAGCACGTAGGAGAATCTCTATTGTAACATCATTTAACTCAATTGTGACCCAAATTTTCTGATCAAGGAGATTATGGGGCCACAGAGGAATGTGATCGATGATGTAGAGTGTGCCTAAGGAGAGTCACATGGAGAGAAAACATTCCCTCAGGTTTTCACAGAGAGAAAATTGGTCAAGCAATGGCAGTGACTCACCCACATGGCTAACACTGAGAAAGGATCTACAAAGTGCGGTACAGGTTTGCAGGATAAGTCCTGAGGGGACTTGACTGACCTTTTCAGATACAAAAGCTACATTTCTTGTTATATAGGCCTTGCTTTATTTTGATCCTAACCATCCAGCAGAAAAATCTAGAAATGAGGTATAAAAAGTGAAGCCATATTAATATGCTGAGCTGTGGAAGGCTCAAATGAACAACTTCAGACATTGCCAGTCCTGCAGATAAGCCACTTCTATTGTGGACTGTATTGGAATATTTTGCTGAATTCATGCACCTACAATATTTGGATGGCAATGGAATACCCATCTCTGACAAAACTAAACAAAAAGGAGATATAAATGAAGGATCATTTTGTATCAGTATATACAAAATAGTTAGGATATATGTATATATATATCTATACATATATATATATATATATATATATATATATATATATATATATATACTTTCTCTTAATTCACTGAGAAGAAAGATCTGTACTAATAGTGTTTGGAGAAGATATCATGTCTGCGTCTTGTGCTATGAATGACTACTACAAAGATAACAATATGCAATGTATTAATTGTTGCACCTCTCCTACCAACCTGTTTTGAAACTGTCTCACTGCAACATTTTTCTCAATAAAATTAATTTTTTTAAAAAGAAAGGAAATACAGTGATTTGAAATGTCAGGCACCGATGTGCGCTGTTACTTTCCAAGGGCTGCCATGAAATTTAAAAAAAAATATAGACTTTGGGAGATCTGGTAACAGCAATGTATTTTCTCCACTTGTGTAAACTGGAAGAATTCAATGCAGACTTTGGTAAGGCCATGTTCCTCTCTCAGTCTGCAGGCTCTCCAGGAGTGATGTCCCTTTTCTCAGCTTGGCTTCCATTGGCAGCCAGCAATCCATGGCATTTCCTGCCTTATGGCTGCATAGCCCAACCTCAGCCCCATCTTCATACACTGCCTTGCTGTGTGTCTCTGGATTTACATGTAACTTTCATCCTCTTACAGATTTACAAGTCATATTGGATTAGGAACTAAGGAGTCTTAAATCTACCAATACTGTATACTAAAGAGGGGCAGATTTGTAGGTGAGATGGATAAACTTTCAACAATAGCTGTTGAAGGAAGCATAATTCAATCCATCAGAATTAGTATTGGAAGAGTAGTTAGAGAGTTGAATTTACCTCTCATTGTTTGATCCGAGGTGTGTCTTTAAATCTATTCAAATGGAAGATTCTATGTCTTTAAATTGAGATTAGTGGCATATCATTTTTAAAATTAGAACCTCTTCCATAAAAATGCATCTAATAAGACAAATACAAACCTCTTAGGGGTTTCAGAGGACTCTGAAACTAACTGTCCCAGTTTTAATCTTCTAACTTTGAGAAGCTTTGATCTCACCATTCTATATTTCAGAAGCAATTTTGCTCGAATTTGATAAGATTTATGAATTTCTCTGACAGAGATATCTCTCTTCAGACCTTGTAAAAAAATGAGAAAGGGAAGGTTTCTTCTCTCTCTGCAAATGTCAGAGCCATAGGTCTAAAGGAATGGGTGATACGGGCTGTTTCCTGAGTCAGAACGCTTTCCTTCTCAGGAATCTGTGGTAATGCCTCAACAAATCAAAGGGCAATGATCTTCGGCACCCTCCCCAGAAGCCTTTCCTGAGCTTCTGTAGATATGACTATTAAGTGTTCCTGGGAATGAATAATTCTACATCCTCTACGCAACTCAGAATCCAGTGTTAAATTACAAAGTCTTCAGAGCTCTGACACTTCTTGCACATGTAGTCAGAGTGCCTGAATACCATTT
This sequence comes from Ctenomys sociabilis, assembly GCA_004027165.1. Taxonomy (NCBI): domain Eukaryota; kingdom Metazoa; phylum Chordata; class Mammalia; order Rodentia; family Ctenomyidae; genus Ctenomys; species Ctenomys sociabilis. The sequence goes on along the minus strand of PVKA01018403.1, from coordinate 18,381 downwards.
AGTGAGAATGGAACAGTAATAAATAAACTCCCACAGCACAGCACTTGTGGCAAATGGATGACTTGCATGTTTATACATTGCACTGCCATGGCGTCTGCCCATGGCATCGCTCATATTTCTCACAGACTGTAAACAAGACTAAGAACCACTTCTCAGTTTTGAGAATTCTCAAGCTAGAACCACATGTCACAGTAGCAGCCCACATCAAGGATGGATTGTACAAGCACACAATTCCTTCCAATTATGAAAGAGGGCTATAAGGTTGTATATACAATTTTAATTTTTATTTAAAAACTTGTGATCAGATGATGTATCATTTTTCAAATAGCATTTTTCAATAGAGAAAGCAAGGAAACATAAAGATCAGTGCTGCAAAATAGGAAGAATGAAACTTGAAAATGAAAAAAAAAAAAAAAGAACTGAAGAAATCTACTGAATCAGGTACATTCTGCATTCCAATAAATATGTGCTGGTCTACAATTTTCAGTTTGCCTTTTGTGGGCCATGTGACAAATTCTGGTTCATCAGCTATGACCAGAGGTAGCACCCACTACATAAGGGCTGACCCAGTGTCTTATTGATCATTTGTCCTACTGCAGTGACCTTGGAACATGTATGTATGTTCATGGAACATTGCTATAAGACGTAGGGGTGATCAACACTCTGCAGGCTTCATCTAAGCAGAATTAAATGGGGTACTATGAGCTACTGTTTGTGTGATGTACCTTTCCAATAACATGTTTTTCTCTATTTTGATTAATGCAAAGACATCAAATATGATGTCTAGGGATGTATGGATTTTGATTTGACAATATTTTTAATCTTGGGACAAAAATGAAAACCAAAATGAACTCACTTTGTATTGCTAGTGAATTTGTAGGAAGACTGCTATTCCCTGGCTCATTTCATTTCAGGTCTAGTCTTATGCTATATTACACTTCTTCATCCCAAGTCCCAAACTCCTTTAAAACAGTGTCTCTCTAAGAAGACCCTGACCTACTGCTGGTCCTTAACTTGCATAAAGAATCCTTTCATTGTAATAACTCAACATCATCCATTGAGATGATCACATATTGTGTAGCAGAGCATCATATTTATTGTTTTCACATGCAAAATTGATCTCAACTTTCCACTACTTTTTTATTTAAGCATTAATCTTTTCAGCATCTCAACAAGACTGTCAAAGAGATACCTCTCATTTTCTAGGAATTCCTTGGAATTTAAATTGTTGATCTTGCAATAATCCTTTAATGTAATAATCTCACCAATAGAACAATAAAAAACAGACAGTAAAACTTTAAAAAGTTTGAATATAAAATATTTTATTCTCACTTCTGTTCAATGTATACATAGAATATGCACATGTGTGAGAAGCAGTATTATGGGAGCAAAAGCAACAAGTTGGAAGTAAAAGACCTAAATCTAATCCTCTGTCTGCCTGTTATGAGTCTTGACATGTTGAACAAATAAATTATTTGATTTTTCCGTTATTATATAAGTATTCTAAGAAAAGTAAGCAAGATTAGAAATCAAAGCAGTAAGTACTCAGATTCTGAATAGAGCAAGTCTAATGGTGGTAAGAGCCTGGTCTAAATAGGGCTCTTATCACTATTGATTCTGGCGTGGGAAAAAATCACTGACCTCCACAGACTTGAAGGGATTCAGATGTAGGAGATAAATGTACGTTATGCCTTTATGGTTTAGTGAAATAAAATGATATGTGTAAAAATTTTTAGCCCAGTTTCCCAGTAAATGTTACACGAGTGTTGTTCTATATGTGTGTGTGAATGTGTGTGTATGTGTGCATGTGTGTGCAAGTGTGTGTGCTTGCATGTGTGTGTTTATGACATGATGCATACTAGGTGTTTAAGGAAAACTTACCTGGATATATGTAGACAGTTATTATAAAACTGCAACTTTAATAATTCAATTATAGGACATTTTTCTTTCTTTGGTCTGTGAGACCTGGTCTCATTATACAGTTCAGGCTGGCCTTGAGCTGGTCTCCTATGCTCAGTGATTCTTCTGCCTCAGCCTCTCGAGTGCTGGGATTACAAGTGTGTACCACCACACCCAACTCTCACTTATAGTTTTGATAATAAAGTCATATAAAAGAAGTGTGAAATATTTTACAGGTAACAAGTAATGTGTCAACTAAGTAACAGAAGTGTCAATTATGAATTTGCTGTTAACTAAATGCTAAGTTAGGCTAGGAAAGCATTGTTGAGCTTTAATTCCTATAGCTACTCAACTGTTGCTCAAGAATAGAAAGCTTTGATTCTATCACTTCTGGCTTTGGGTTTGACATAGCATGGGATCTGCTTAGCTATGTGGACTACACACATCATTTTAGCCTCTATGAGTCTCAGTTTTCTCCTATGCAGACTACGGGAAATAATAGCATCCATACTGCAGGCAGTATATGGGAAAAACTGCAAGGAGATAATGCCAAGTGCCCAGCAGAGAACAGACACAACCTAATAAATACTGAAAAGAATCATAGACATGGGATAGGGAAATAGCTCTGCAGTCTAAGCACCTGCCTGACAAGTACAAGGACCTGAGTTTGATCCCCAGCACCACATACTGTACTTCTCCAAAAATGCTGAGCAGAAACTAGGAGTGTTGGTTCATTGATGCATGCCTTTAATCCCAGCACTTAGGAGGCTGGGAGCTTTAATTCCTATAGCTTTAGTGAGTTTCAACAGGCTACGAGGCTGGGACAGGAGCATCACTATCAGTCTGAGCTGCACACTCAGACCCTCTGGTGAGAGAGAGAGAGAGAGAGAGAGAGAGAGAGAGAGACAGACAGACAGACAGACACACAGACACACAGACAGACACAGAGAGAAAGAGAGAGAGACAGACAGAGAGACAAAGAGAGAGGATATCTATGTAAAAAAGAGGTCATAGATGTGATTGTTGCAGTAATATGGGATTCAAAACTGTACCCACTGCATTGAGATTGCTGGATCCTGACATATTTCTTTGCTCCATAATTTCTTTCGCTTCATAATTCTTTGAATTGGTATCTATTCCTACAACCTAGGAAGAATATCATGTGGTTCATAAGATTCATGCAGAAATTAAGTGAGCTTATACATGTTGAAGATAATGCTATGTGGTTAACTTATGGTCAAACAGATTAAAATATTTTGAAAGAGCTTTAGATAACATATTAGTCATAGTTGGGACAAAGTACCAAATGTACACAATTTAATGGAGAGAAGATTGTTTTGGCTGGTGGTTTCAGAGGGTTCAGCCCCTAATGGGCTGGCCCCAGGGCAGTAACGGGATGGCACAAATCCTGGCACAGGACAGCTTTCCCATCACAGCTGCCAGGACACTAGGACAGCAGAAAGAGCCGCAGCTGTCCTAGTGGATCACCTCTGACTCAGCCACGCCTGTAACAGCACTGCACTGAGAACTCAACAGTGAATTCATCCACTGAGAAGTGTACGGCCCCATGGTCAATCACCCTGCAAAATCCCTACTGTTGAACACTGGAACACACCATAAATACAAACTATCATAGGAAAAATTCACCACATGGCAAACAAAACCTGAACTGCCTTCTACTTCTCTTTAGGGAATGAAGAATTCCATGGAGACAAGAAGGAGCTGGAATGGGAGCTGTGGTTTAGAGATTTGTTTTGAAAAGCTATATGGATGCTTGCAGCTAGGCTGTGCACTGGATAAATGATGTGGCAAGCCACATCATGAGGTCAGTAAAAGAGTATAAAATTCTGTTGACTACTGCCCAAAAAAAAGTGAATTTGTTCTTAGTAACCATAACATGAATGCTTTCTAGTCTATAAAACAGGATATGACAAATACCATCAATACTATTGCTATATAACATTGTTGGGTGTGGTTCCTTCATTTTTCTTACAGATACTACTTACTGCTTTTCCACTGCATACTAAACATGATCATAATCTAAAGGAAGAGTAGTAAAAGCATATGTACTCTTGCATGTATAGAACTTATGGCTAAGAGAGGAGACAAACCTTATAAAAAGATACCCAGGGCAGGAGAGATGGCTCGGCATAAGTGCCTGTCTGGCAGACACAAGGTCCTGAGTTTGAGCCCCAGTACCAAAGGAAAAAATAAAAGATACACAAGGAAAAATGTAGCTGAAGATTATGAAAAAGGTATTGATAGATGAGCTAGAGACTAACAGTATTTAAAATCACAAGCTTTGAGTTAGGGTTTAACTCTTGTCTTCCCACTCACAAATCTTTCTATGTTTTTTGGTGTTCTGAAAATTGAGTAATGAATTACTGACAGCACAGAGAGAATGAGAAAATGAAATCAGATAGCACATGTGAGAAAATAAATTAGTGCCTTCAACATACGCAGTGTTCCATAACTATTTCTTTTTATTCTTTTAATTACAGGAGTTTCATGGAAGGGCTCTTTGTTCATCTTAAGCAAATACATTCAAGTGGAAATTCTGGACATACTGATTAAACTCTTTATAACTGTACCTATATGAAAAACCTGGAGATAAGAATAGTATTTGTTTCATAGGGATCATGGAATAATTAACCAAGTTAATATATATTGAAAATAGGGTCTCATTTAATGTGTGCTTAACACACACATCAATTTCTATCAATTTGATCCTCTAACCTGTTACAATGTAATTCAAGCCATTTGCAAAATATCAAGCCTTGATCAACTGTCAGCTGTTAACAAGATGCTGTAAAGAAACAGATTCGCATTTTAGGGAAGAAAAGCACCTAGAGATGCCATCACTTTTATTTGACTATCTCCAAGCAGCAGCCTTCCAGCTGTCCTGATAGGAAGGATTCATCGCTTCTTAAAGATCCTCTGAGAAAGAAGATTTTAATCTCCATTGGCAGATAGCAAATACACACTATTGGAAATTTCATACCCACATGAAGAGTGATGCTTAATCTAAAATGATTTATGGCTTGAGTCACATGATTATTATTGACAATTCCCTGGTTACATCTTTGGTTACTTTCCTCATTCATAGGATTTTCCTGGTGTAAAGAAAAAAAGGATCAGGAAAGTTAGATGCTGGGACAATTAAAAGAAATGGAGAGAGAAAGTAGGGCAAGGAGAAAATAGCTGATGCAGTCAAATTAGTTGCAGATAAAAATGTCATCATTTCTAGTTCTTGATATAACTGCAAAAATATTTAGAAATACTTAAAGGAATGTTTGAATTAGGAAAGACTTATAATAGCATGAATAAAATTCAGAGTCATTTCAAGTGTTTCAGGCAATTTAAATGCCATTTAAAAAAATCTTGACTTTTGTATTTTGTAATGCATTTCATGTGAAGAGTTTTACAAAGCAATAAATGTTCTCTTTTTCTAACGAATTTGATTCTTCTTTCAAAGCTGCTTTACACAGCTCAGTGTGGTCACAGAGGACACTGTCTCTGAGTGTCCTAAATACAAAGGCATTTTCTTTAACCTCAGACACAATGAATTGCCAAAAGCAGTATGCTCACTAGCACGACTCTGGTACAGCTAGGCATTCTGTCTGTCTTTTCTCTCCATCTGTCTCCACTGCACCTGCATTCAATCTCACTCTCCAAGTGCATTAGTAGAAGCAACACCTCATATTCGAGGACTATCCCACTTATTGTTCCCAAGTCCCCGCAATTGAACTTATCTTTGCAAGCTCCAGAACAGTTTTTGCCGATAAAATTATTAAATCTTTTGTATAGGACACAAATAGGCACCCAAATAATAACACTAGAAAGTGGCTAGTGTGAATGCATGCAATCCATGCATATTATAAATTCCATAAAAACGTGATAAAAGCTACAAAAAATGCAGACATCAGTCATTTTGGTAAGAGCTGTCAGTCCATTTTTCCTTAACATTTATAACCTATCCTCTGGTAAGGAAGTTTGTAGTCTCTTGGTTTACACTATTTGCCAATGATAAAGCCTTATACTTCTCCTGTACAGTATCTCTTACACAAACACACATGTACCTATTGTCTCTCTGCTCTTGTAGATAACACCCACCTTCAGAGTGTGGACAAACTCTATGAGTTTTACATATTTCTATCCCTGGCACCAAAACCAAGCACCTGACACCTCAATATCAGTCAACAATTTAATTAAAAATTAACAAATGAATACATTCTGCTGCCTACCCAGAAATTTCCTGTTCCTTAATTAATGCTCTGTCTCAACAACAAAAGTGGAAAACAAACATAAAGGCCCTGCTCAAAGTCATACCATCGAGCCCCGGAGAGAAAAGGATTCCAATTTAATGATCCTGACTCCTCATCTGATGAAACACTGCTACAAACTTCTCCCTAAGGAGAACAGCGTACATTTTGTCTGATCTGGTTTAAACAGGTCTGTGAAGAACAGAACAGCCAGTGACTCAGCAGGACAGGGAACGTAACGCAATGTTCTCTCTTTCACTCCTCTCCATCTCTTGTCCAATGCTTCAGTACTCAGTGAATTCCTGTACAAAGGCCAGAACTGAAGGCATACAGCAACCCACAGAATGGTGAATAAAGACAAGTGGATCAGCCAAGTGTGTACACACAGGCAAACAGAGGTGGGTTTGGAACTAAGTAACTGTTCTACTTATTTTTTAATAAATAGAGGAATGCCTAGGCCACATCCTTTCACTCTTGCCCATACACAGCACACAAAATGTATCTCCATCATTATTCACCTTTTCAGTTCTTTACAATGGTGGCCACAATGTAGATCTATCAAGAATTGCTTGTCACACAATATTTAATTTACCTTAAGCACAACCTGGAACAGATGGATATAAGCAATAGAGGCAGAATTCCAAGGGGGTCTTTCTGGTCCTGGTCATCATAGCTACAACCTTCCTTAGAAGCACTGCTCTCCCGGGCGTGGTGGCGCATGCCTGTAATTCCAGCACTAGGGAGGCTGAGGCAGGAGGATTGTTGTGAGTTCGAGACCAGCCTGAGCTACAAAGTGAGCTTAAGGCCAGCCTGAACTGCACAGTGAGACCCTGTCTCACAAAAGGCAAAAAAAAAAAAAAAAAAAAGAAGCACCGCTCAGCTGCTGCTCTATCCCTTCAGCTTGTCCTATAATTTACGCCCACATTCCCACTTCATGCACTTACAGCATATTTTTCCTTTTATCATACCTTGTTATCTTAGGTCACATACCAAAAAGCACGATGACCCTAAATCACCCACACAGGCTTGAAACACACAAACTATAAAATAATTGATTATCAACGTCCAATAACTTTCCCACGAAAGGCACCTAATTTATTATAAAACACCTCTGTCTAGCCATTCTTTGAAGAAATAAGAATAAAAAATAATACTACTGTATAACATATATTAAAATTAATCTCAGTAGAATGACAGTTAAATATTAACAAATGGAACCACAAAAAAATCATGAATGAAACTTTAAGGAAGTTACTGATTATAGTTGGGAGAAATTACAGACAACATACTAATTAATGTAGGAAGATGAAAGTAACTAAAATGAAAGAAAATATCATTAATAAAATGGGCAAAGATAACAATTTTGTTTGAATAGCTCCATAAGTAAATCAGAAAAATACTGAGGCCTGAAAGAGAGGAATAGGATTTCCATTTCCTCCTGTGGGGATTTATCAGGTGTGGCGAGCAAGCCTTCTGCTGTGCAAACCTGCAATTGTCTAAAACACAGGGGACGTGTACTTTCAGATCTCAACCCAGGGGCAGCACAGCATAGCAGGCCACAGAGGAGGGAAGCTAGTGGGAGATTTCCAAGGCACCTTCAGTTCGCTGCCTCAAGATGATTTCTGGGAACGAGCATAGGCCAAAGAAGCCCAAGCCCAAGAAAACAATAGCAATCAGGACGAAAAGCTCGAAAAGCTCAGGGCATGAGGAAGCAGAGGTGACTGGAATGAGGGAGGGTTCCCTGAGAGGAAGGAACTTAAGATGGAAAGTGTGGCACTCTCTGTGGGTGGCCTTGGAATGTTCAAATACAAGGCACGCTGCTGGGGGTAATGATCCTAGGAGTCAGTCGAAGGAAGACCACGAGGCCTGAAGAAATCATTTTGAGCATCATAAGCCTGGGAGGGATTCAAGTTCTAGCCAGTGGAGTTAAGAGAACTGAGAATCTGTGCCATTTTCTAGAACTCCTAGGAAAACAACCTTTAAGGTCTGATGAAGATGTGAGATAGCTTACATCAGCCTCACTCAAAACCAACTTAAAAGTAAACTCAAAGCAGCCACATGTCTTTGAAGCACATCCTGAAAGAACTTATTTTATTCAGAACAAAATATGGGAAAGTTCCATCTCTGAGGCAGTCTCAAAAACCATGAGATGCATGATAGTAAAATGTTGAATGGGATAGCAAAGTGAAAATCTGGTTACAACAAAGGAAAAAAATTTCACTATCATGCATGAGAGAATCCAAGATTCTCAGCGGCTGACGTCTCACCAAAAGTAATGCAAGTGAGAAGATGATAAGGTGGTATATTTAACATCAAGAAAGATTAATTGTGCCAAAAAAAAACCTGGTACCCAGAAAAACTACCTTTTATGAAGTGAAAAAAAAAAAAGGTATTTTCTGATAAGTAAAAGTGAAAATGCTTGTTACAAGCTAAATTGTTTATAAAGACTATTAAAAGATATTTTTCCATGTACAAGCAAGAACTGTTAAATAGAATCATAATCCCGATGGAAAAATATTAGTCAAACCAATTATGTCATTATAAAAGAGAGAATCATTACATATTTTATTTCGTTTTCTCTCTTAACAAATTTTAAATGCAATTATGCAAAACAATTCAAATTTAATTATGTCAAACCAATAATGTATGTAAATACACTTGATAACCATGTATACAAAAATGAGTGGAAATAAACCGAGCCCATGGTAAGGAAATTATATTAGGTGGTTACTAAAATCAAAAGGGACAAACATGATAGACACATGCACACACAAGCAGTATAGAATACTCATACCCCAGTAGGAAGCATTCCTTCTACAGGTTGGAGGACTTAAGTGAGCATAAGCCATCAGTAGAGATAGTAGCAATGTTTTGAGACACACCTTTAACATTTTCCTGGACTATTAGAAGTGGGGCAGAAATGAAATTTGTTATTTGATTAAATAACCAGAGAATAGGAAAGGAACTTTAATCAATCATGAAGTGAAAAACTTCTCATCAATGAGGCGAAAATTCAGTCCCAACCTAGCAATTTCTATGCAATCAGGGATTGTCAAACTGACACTGATAAAGGATGGGTTGTAAGGATTTTAGGCTCAGTAGATTGCATGATTTCTGGTACAACTTGATACCTCTGCAACTGTTGTGCACAAGAAGCCACAGCCAGGCAAGAGAATGAATACAACCATGTTCCATTAAAATTATATTTACAGAAAAAAGGGACCAAAGAGAAATCATATGGTAAATAAAGTTATTATACAAATTTTATTGACTATAATTTGCTTTGTTCTCTAAGCTAATTTAAATAACATGAAATCAAATAATGAAATAATTCTACACTGCATTTTGAAATATGGATGATATAATATGTTTAATAAGAATGCGTACAAAAGGAAGGGAGGATAGCACTGCAGATGAATGACATTTTGGTATGAATGTGACGTATGTTTTTATCAGACACATTTGGAAAGCCCAAAAGCAACCACTAAACAATAACTCAAAAATTCAAGAGAAAGTAATTATTAGTGTTACACTAGGACGCAGTCACTTAATACAAAAGAAATCCTTAATGAGAATTACTGATTTTTTCCAAAGGAATCCAATAACATAAAAAGCAATTTAGAATAGCAGCATAAATCCTATGCAACTACACAAACCATAGTCAGTGTAAAGAGATTAAATATCCAATCACAAGATAAGACACACAGATTTTCAGGCTGTATCTTTCAAACCAGAAGACAAAGAAAGACATCTCGTTAGTATGAAAGAAAAATCTGTTATACAACCCTTACCTAGTGAAAATTTCCCTCCAATATGTAGGTAAAGTAGACAGTTTTAGACATACAAACTCCTGCTGATGGTCCACATCAGCACTTTACTGAAGGGAGTTCTTTAGGCAGAAGAAAAAGATATCTGATAGAAACGTGGCTCTAGTTTGTCAGGTACAGTAAGTCTGCAGGTAAGGGAGGGGTGGCTTCACTAGTTTTTATTTTTTAAAAACCTAACAACGTAAAATTAAAAAATACATTTAATGATTATACTATGTAGGTATAAAATATACAGCAATAACAACACAGACACTGGCATAGTGGACTGAGAAAATTTAAGTTTGTTATTTTATATATTTTTTAACCATGAACTAAATTAATAGTACATGAAATTTGTGATTAGTTAGAGACTTAAATTGCTAAGTACATAGCAACTACTGAAAATAATAGACAAAAAGATATAGGCAATAATCCAATAGTATAGACAAAATTAAGCAGAATGAAAACTCCACTTCACCTACAAAGAAAGCATGAAATCAGTTTCTTTTCCATTTTACAAGTGCATTTGGTACAGGGCCTTGCCATGCAGCTAGGACTCATAGCTATCCTCCTATTGTCAGCCCCCACTGGCACTGGAATCCCAGCTGTGCACCATGCCGCCCTCAGTGGCAGGCTCGTCGTGCCCAAGGGTGGGGCTGGTGCAGCATGTGGTGCTGGACATTGAACCCTGGTCTCTGCACTTGCCTGAGCAGGAGCTTAGTCTGCTGAGCTATCTGGCTGGCCCTATGAAATCAGTTTCTGAAAGAAAGAATAAACAAAAGGTATGGCAAGTAGGATACAAGTAGCCAGATCATAGAATCAAGCCTGGAAGGGATTTAGTATAGGGGTATTCACTTCTCCTTTCTTTGCGATAGCCAGAGAAAAAACAAATCTATGAACAACCTAAATGTACACCAGTAAGAGAGGGAATACATAGTGTACTCATGCAACTGAATAGTTTTCAGCAATTAAATGAGATAAATTCTTGACCTATCGATAGAACTCAAGAACATGATCCTGAGCTAGAAGTCTTCATCATAAAGTCATATATTGTGGGATTCCATTTACATAAAAGTGTAGGACTAGGAAAACTATTACTGAGAAAAAAATGAAAATAATGAGGTTGTGTCTGGTAGAAGCTAGGGGGCAGGTGCTTACAGTGATCCTCTAGATACTGGGAATGATGTAGCAGTATAGTGATGTAATTAAGTTTATTTCATTTTCATTGCTTATTAAAAATAATTTCATGGTCTATATCTTTCTATGTCAATTGCATGTCAATTTATAAAACTTTTAAATAGGCAAATCAAATTAATATAAAAATACGTGTCTTAATTACCTTTCTCATTGCTGAAATAAAATACCCAACACCCAAAGTTGCAGGAGAAAAGTTTTATTTAGTTTACCATCTCTGTTTAGTCTATAACTGGCTGGCTCCAAGGCAGCATGGCACATGGTAGAGGGGCAACTGCTCATGGTGGCAGAAGACTGCAAAAATAGCAAGAGGGAGAGATGCAAGCCTTGCTCCCTCCTTATGCAGAGCACCTGCCTTAGGGCAGGTGTAGCACTCATGCCCTTAATCCCAGCATTGGACCATGAGTCAGTCACAAGATCTAGATTCAGCCATTTTGCCCACCCCCATGACTTCATGATGTGTGGGGAGGACACACAGATACCAAAAACAGCAATATGTAAGGAGAAAGATACATGAACGGAATTTAAAACATCAAGCTCAGTAGCAACAAAAGCTTCACTTTGAAACAATGGTGTGGGCCCTGAGAGATGGCTCAGTGGAATAAGTGCTTCTGTGGCAAGTTCAAACCCTGGTTCTGCCAATAAATAAATAAATAAATAAATAGCATAAAACATAACATAACACAATAGTGTATTAGTTTTTGACACCAAAATAGACAACACATTTACAAGATAAAATTCTATGCAGGAAATGTGTGGCTAAGCATTTTCCCACCACAGTAGGGGAGAAATTAAATAGATTCAGCAGATCTAAATATTGTTCTTCTAGTATCAATTGAGAGAAAATAAATCAGAGACATAGACAGAGATCAATGTACAAGAACCATGTAAAGCATTTTTTTAACCAGGTGACACTAAAAGCAATATAAATGTTTACTAAATTCTAAGGGGAATAAGTCAGAAAACAGGAATATATTTATGAGAAAAATGATATACAAGATAAAAAGTCGAACTGTAAGGGTTTCTCTGAATGATGGAATTGTGGCTGCATTGCATGTTTTTGTATTTTTTAAATTTTCTCAGTTGTTTTTCCTCCAAGAATAAAAATAAGTACCCAGTAAAATGATGTACACACAAAGGCTTAGGTATTGGAAGTAAATGGCATTGTATAAAAATAGATTACAAATATCTTCTTTTTAAACCACATATATTTCTGAAATTCAGTACATGATATACTATTTTTTTTCAAACTATTGTTCAACTTTATTTCACAAGGCACAACCCTCGGTACAGACAAATGTACACAAACAAAACTTGTGTTTGTAGCAGGTATTAAATGTTGACAGTAGTTGATTTGTTCATCTAGATCCAAGTTTTAACACTTAGTGTTAAGATTTCTTCGCCCAGGGAGATAACTCAGTAGAATAAGTGCTTGCCTGGCAACCATAGAATCCTGCATTCAATCCCAGGTACCACAAAAATAAAAAAATAAAAAAAGATTTATTTGTCTATCTTTTAAATTTCCAATCCACCAGAGAATATTTTCTTTTTTTAAAATTAATTTTATTGAGAAAGAAATAGCAATGAGACAGTTTCAAAACAATGGAACAGCCAGCCACCTCTGACAAAACAAAACAAAAAGGGGTGTAAAGCCCAAATAATTTCTAAAAACATACATGAGGTTACACCGCCTGTTCTGTATGCGTCGCCTTAGTACATCAACAAACCATGTCAGCTTGTATAGATTACTGCCTAATGTTATGTCTGCTTAGGGCCACAGAGCTTAAATTATCCATGTTTTTAAAACAAAGAGAACACAAAAACCTCAGGCCTACCTGGGAAAAACATTTAATCTCCAGCCTGGGAACATTCTTATAAAATAAGTCACTTTGACCCAACCATTCTCAAGAAACAACTAAAACCACAGAGTTAACTAATAGTTGCCCTATGGCCTACCCCTCTTAGTTTCTTTAAAAAGTCATATATTCTCAAACCCACCAATTATTTTAAAGGTCAACCTAAACTAACCAATGCGATTTGCTTCTGTAACCTCGCTTACTCCCTCCCCATTTTGTGGTTTTTGCCTTTAAAAATTATGTTTACTACACTAAAGACGTTCTCTGTTCCTACGGGTATACGTAGATAATAAAACTTTCCCTTTGTAATTTACATAAAAAACTAACTCTTGGGTGTCTTCCTTCACGGTAACTCAATCCTAACAGGGGGGCTGTGTTATACTCTTCAAAAGAAAAGCTGTTTCCTGGACATTTCCCTGTAGTATTTTTTTTTTCTTCCTTCTGAGTTTTCCTTCTTTTGCTCAGTAAAGCTTCCTTTCTGGTTACCTGTGCTGTGTGGACAGGAAAACCGTTACCTTTGAAGTGAGCGCTGCACTGGCTCCAGCTCTGGAACAGCCGCAGGTCCTCACCCGGTGCAGGGCGACCGGCTGGCAGACCGCCCGCACCCAACCCTCATGGCTGGAGAGCGCACCTCGCGCTGCTGCCTCGGCATTCTCAAGCGCGTGCTGCGCTTTAGGGCTGGAAACACATGGGCGCCCAGCGCACACTGCTGCCGCGGACTGAAACACTTACCCCGTCCCGCAGACGCTACCAGGCAACTACAGAAGCACGTGCCTCGTCAGCATTGCAGTGCCTGAAGAAGCTTTGCAAAACACAGTTGGGAACGTTCTTATAGGAAATCAGTATCATTAATTGTGAGAATCAAAATGGGAGTTACTTTTATGTTAAATTTTTATTCATTACTTTTTATTTATTTATTTTGCGGAACCAGGGATTGAACTCAGGCCCTTGGGCTTGCCAGGGAAGCGCTTATTCCACTGAGCCATCTTCCCAGCCTCTTATTCATTAAATGTTGAAATGTTTAATAAGATAACTCTTTATGCAGGGCCCGAAGAATTACACAAACAAGAGAAAATAAAGTGGACCCAAATGTTCTTTGTCTAAATCCTACCTCTGGCACTTACTAGCTAAGCAAATTAGACACTTCTCTTAAGTTTTTAAACCAAGATCCTCATGGAATACTAGTGCCTCTCTCAAGGATCATGGTGAAGAATAAATAAAATAGTGCTAGCAGAGAATCTACACAGACAGACAGACAGACAGACAGACAGACAGACAGACAGACACACACACACACACACACACACACATATATATATATATATATATATATATATATATATATAACTTCCCTTCAGGAGTGTAATATTTTCTAAAAAGCCCTAAATATTTTTATGTTTTTGGTGGTACAAGGGGTAGAACTCAGAACCTTGCACTTGCCAGGAGTCATAAGCATTTAAACAATAAATGATCATACAAACTAAAGGATAGTACAAGAGCAAAGTCTTTGAGAATGGAGAAAGACTATTTCTAATTTAAAGTTCTGGTGGACAGCAGGCACTTAGCACCATTTCCTCTGTGCAGAGCCCGGCAGCACTCTCGCTCCCGGGGTGCAGTGCTGAGCCAACGGTCCCCACCTCTGCAGACACGCTGCCAGGAAAACCAGACAGCAAACTGCACACAAGCACAGGAGAACGTTTCACGTAGACGACAGTACTGTGAAATAAAACAATGGTCTAGCGAAGTTCTCAGAACGGGCTTTGGTGAGGTGATACTTCAGCTGAAACCTAAAGTGGATGCTAGGGAGGTAGGTCAGCAACACAAGCACCTGCCTGGAAAGCGCAAGGCTCTGAGTTTGATTCCCAGTACCAAAGAGGATGAAAGGAAGGGAAGGGAAAAGAAGGAGAGGAGGGAAAGGGAAGGGAAAGGAGGGGAGGGGAGGGCAGGGGAAGGGAGAGCAGGGGAGGATGGGAGGAAAGGAGAGGGGGACCTAAGGGGGCAGCCAACTAGAACACATATCTAGTAAAATGAGAGACGTTGTTGATTAGGAATAAGAACACTGGGTAGAACAGAAAAACCTAGAGAACCAAGTATCTCATAATAGAAACAGACAAAATAGGAAATTAAATATTCTAATACGTTTGACTCAATGATCACTTTCTTCTTCCCATCTCTATCTTTCAAAAGCAACAACACCAAGGTGCTGTAAGAAGAACAAGCGAGCTCAAAGCACTGTATTCTGCCTCCTCTGGGCTGCCGTCCTGCTCTAGAGCCCCTGGTCACCAGGGTTCAGTTACAGTTAATAAAGTTCAGCTACAATAATTTCTCTACCTGGTAATAATAAAGGCAATGCACATGTCACAAGTACTCCATCCTGCTGCTGTATACTAACAAGTGTGGGTAATCATTTTCTCTCTGCAGTTGAGCTCTGTGCACCAGAGAACTTTAATGAGCTCCTTGACAACTGAATGAAGTGGTTGAACCCCCAGCAGAATTGATGATCATTTCTTTATAAAACGATCGCTTGCACTTTTATCCTAAAAGAGCCCTTGCAGTTCACTTAAAGGATGAGAGTTCTAATGACATGATCGATGCAAAGAGGGAAATTAGAAAACATTGCCTGCTTGGTCAGAAAGGGAGAAGCAGCTCTTCCAGAGGGCACTGTGGCATTTGCCCAGCAGCCAGAAGAAGGACTGCATGGAGCTTCTTTACCCAATATGCAGAGGCCATCGGCTTCAGGACCTACCTCCCTCTACCAGGGTACCATACTCAATGATGCTCTGGTCCCTTACTGAGGATGATTTCTATGTAATTGTCCCACCAAAGCCTCATGTAAATCATGGAGTGGTTGCTGCTTGAGGAGCAGCTCAGGGCTCTAGGGGCAGGGCCAGAGGCTCAGCGTGGGCTTGAGGGGTGGAGAAAGAGAGGCACAAACTGTTAAACTAACAACTGACAGCCTGTGCCCCTCCCCCTCAGGGTTGGGGGCCTCTCTTGAAGATGTGGAGAGAGTCAATCAGGACGCAGCAGAGCTCCAGCCGCTCCTCCAGTGTCTTGAAACCTTCTGTAACTGTGAGCTAAATAAACCTTTCCATCCCTCATTTTTAGTATCAGGTATTTGTCCCAGCAATGACAGAAGAGTAACACAGAATTTAGTACCAGAGAGAGGTGGGTTCATTGCTGTGGCTAAACCTGACAAGCTTTTGGGAATGGTTCATGGGAAGAGACAGGAAAGAGTTGGAGAAGTCACCTGTAAGAGAAGCACTGGAACAGCTTTAGCTGTTCTGTAGGGGAAATTCTGGTCAGAGCTCAGACTGAAAGACTGACAGAAAGCCAACCTGTAGAGACCAGGCTGGGGAGGCTTCTGCTGGGAAAAGGGACAGCATTGGTTGTTGGACTCCTGATCATGTGTGTTTTGGCTTAACAGAAAGTTTGTCTGAATTTTGCCCATGTCCAGAGAATTTGCCCAAGACTGAGATTAAACATGCAGGACTGATTAATATTTAAAAGGAAATCTCAAAGCATCAAATATTGGGGCAGTGGCATGGTTATTGCTGGGGCTCTTAGTCAAATATATGTTAAGAATGAAGAGCAAAGAGCCCAGCAGAATGATTTAAAATCTTGGGAGTTTGACCAGAAGAAAAATGTCAGGAAGGCTGTGGACTACAAAGATTGAGCTGGGATCTCCATTGCCCAGGAGGAACAGGAGAATAGAAAAGATATCCTGAGGGCATCACAGGGGGTGGCAGGTTCTTGCCCTTTGCAACCTCAGAAATGCAAGGGTGAGGGACTTTGCTTTGGGGAGAAAGCTGCAGAGCCCCATGTTCCATAATGGAGGCAGTGGCCACATCAGGTTTCAGAATGGAGATGGCGGCCACACCAGATTTCAAAATGGTGCCAGTATAGAGAAGTTGTTCCTCGGAATCAGAGTCAGAGAGCTCAGCTATCCAGGCACTCAACCCCTGCAGCAAGAGAGAGGAAAGCCTGGCTACTGCTCCAGTTGGCAGCAGACCTTAGCATCATCCACAAGACATAGATTTTAGGTGCATGCAGAATGCAGGAGTTCTGAGGTTAGGAAGGCTTCTACCTTGATTTCAGAAGGCCTGGGAGGCCAGGCACTGTGCCCCTGAGAGGGCGGTGCATGAAGCTGTGAGTGAGAAGCCTCTTCAGTGGAAACACCTGAAGTTTGGAAAAGCCAAGAATGTGGATCATCTAAGGTAAACTGCAAAGAGGGAGCAAAGCCAGCCTGTAAGAGAAGCTACCACTAAGAATGCCGTAGGAGCGGAGCCACATGGAGTTCACAATTAGCCATAGATTGCTTCAGATGTTCCACAAGGAACTGTAGGCTGTGGACTACAAATGTTTGCCCTGCTGGATTTTGGACTTGTTTTGGCCCCAATGGTTTGTACCCTCCTGTGCACACCTTTTGGAATGACAATGTTTATCTTGTGCCTTTGAATGTTGGATGTATTTAACTGTTCATTTGTACAGGGGCTCCCAGTTGAGAGTTTGCCTTTCATTTTGGAGGAGACTAAGGACTCAGACTTCTCATGAGTGCTGAAACTGTTGGCACTTTGGCAACTCTTAGAATGGATTAAAACGCCTTTTGGATAAAGGGATGTACATGAGACTTACAGGCCCAGGGGCGGAGTGTGATGGTTTGTATCTAGTTGTTCCCCCAAAACCTCATGTAAATCATGGGGCAGTTGCTGCTTGAGGAGCAGCACATGGCTCAAGGGGTGGGGCCAGAGGACCAGGGCAAGGCTTGAGGGGTGGGGTAGGAGGACCAGAGCAGGGCTTGAGGGGCACTGCCAGAGAGGCACAAATCATTAAACTGGACAGAGAAATCACTTCGCCTTGATGAGAGGAGACTCAACCATGAACTGAGTTCTCCTAACTTACAGAGTGATATTCTTTATGCAACAGCTAAAATTACAGCTTAATACTAGAGGCGCATTACTTGGTGGTGTTGGAGTTTTCTGGCTGTGCCGAGAATGCAGAGTACTATGGCATTATCCCTCCCCCAAGTGGCCCAGAAAGTGATCTCAGCCTGATTCACTCTGAGCTTCTGCTTCATTCTCTGTTGCTGTCTTCCCTGGACTTTCTCAGAGTGAAGCTTCAGAGTTCGACATGTAGAAACAAAATGGTATGAGACAAGATCTCAGAGGAAACATTCTCAAAAATTTAGACACACTGTAAATCCTGTAGGGTGTCACCGTGGTCATCTGATTCTCTACTGCATCTTCGGTGTCGCATCGCACAGGTGGACTAATGCAGCTGCCCAGTGCATGCGGGCTGCCAGAAAGAAGGGAGGGGAAAGGAAACAGAAGGGGAGGGGAAGGAGACAGGGGAAAGAGAAGAGGAGGA
>PVKA01018402.1:0-43968 GCA_004027165.1 Ctenomys sociabilis | reverse complement strand
TTTGTTGTATGGTTAAGACCAAGTTAAAGCAAGACCTACATAATTAAAAATGTAAAATTTGCTGTCTGATAAGGTCAGTAGAATCCTCTCATGATTTACCATGCACAACACCCTGTAGATCTTTTGTCAGTGTCAGTCATCTGGATGAGTCATGGCCATTGCCTGAACAATCTGCTCTCTGTCTGTGAAAGCCTAAGAGAATTTTTTTTCTCTCTAGGTGACTCTCCTTAGGCACCCTATGCATCACCAATCACTTTCCTCTGTGGCCCCATAATCTCCTTGATCAGAAAATTTAGGACATCACTGAGTAATAGGATGTCACATATCCTGAGTTTTCTTATATCCTGAGTCCTCTCCTTAGTCCTCACTGATCTTGAAGAGCTAGGGCCAAAATATTGGCTATCCTTGTAGCCCCTCTTTTTCTCTAACTTTTGGTCTGTAAACTTTAGTCGTTAACCATCCAGATGAGAACCTTAATGATATTATTACCCTGTAACAGAGCCAGTTGGGCTTAAACTCACTATCTGTCTAAATATCAAACACCTTATACATAACATGGACCTACTTTTTTCCAACAACCATGGATACTCTAAATTTAAATTCCTGCAGAATGTGAAATCAATTATACATTTTTATACAAAAATTTAAAAATCAAACCACATTGTAGTGGAATAATCCTATGACATATTTTTCTTGTCTCATGTTCTCTTTCATTACTTTTTAACAAACATTTTAAAGATTGTATGCCAATAGTTGACATGACTTTAGTAATACACATTTAGAATACCAAAATGATAGATATTCCAAACATGGTTTTAATATCACACTTGAAATCCTCAGGATAGTTCTTAGTTCACAGACATAAGCATATATAGTTAGATAGGCTGAGAATTCTACCCATCAACTGCCATTTTCAAAAACCTGATGGAGATTCTTAGGACCATTGCCTTAACCATCTTGTTTATATAAATGTATGGCTTTGCCCCTGCCATATTTCCTAAATTTTCTCCTTGCTCTCTCCTCATTGCTTAATGCTTAAGTTCACACTTTCCATTTAACTGTATTATACCTTTTAAGTTTTATTTCTTGTTTTGAGTTCTTACATTAGGGAGACAATATGTATAATACACACGTGGCTCTGGTTCATTTCATTTATGACTATAGCTACAAGTTGCATCCACTTATAAGTGAAGGCTTCAGGTTAATTTTTCTTTATACTGACTAATAATCCTTTGTATAAAAACACCACATTTTTTCATCCATTCCTCAGGTGATGGGCATTTTTTTTTGTTTCTAAGATTTGGCTATCACAAATTATGTCACTATAACATAGGCATAGATAGATAGATAGATAGATAGATAGATAGATAGATAGATAGATAGATAGATAGTAGATAGATAGATAGATAGGTAGATAGATAGATAGATAGATAGATAGATAGATAGATAGATAGATAGATAGATATAAAATGTTTTTAAGTTATATGGGAAAATTGCCAGAAGAGGGATAGCTAGATTGAATGGGATTTCTAATCCAAGTTTTTGCAGTTTCCATACTGATTTCCATAATGGTTGCACCAGTAAAATTTGTTCTTTTTTTATTTATAATTTGGTACAAGGTCTCCAGGATCTACAGGGTCTCAGAACATAGATCAAACTTGTAGTGATTTACTTATCTACAGCTTCACAAACACTGGAATTACAGACATGTGCCACCATGTGGAGCTTCAATTGCCCTCTCAGCATGCCCTGAGTTCAGGGTGGCATGGCACAGTGGGGACTGAACTGCCTAAACAGGCACTTCAATCTGCTGAGCTATTTTTAAAGTGCTATAAATGGATGGATATATTTATTGAATTTTTGTCAACCTGAAATAATTAAAATCTAATACTGAGTAAAATGCAGTAAGTCTTCATTGAATTTAAACTGTGGTATGGAAGTACTAGAAAGTCACACGTGACGTTTGGTAAGGAAAAAATTAGCTGTGAAGAAATAAGCATAGGAAGAATAATAAACATTGAATTTTCAAGATATGATAAACTGACATTAATATGAGCACTATAGCGTGGAGACAGGAGATTTGATTAAAGCCAAGTGAATAGAGACAGGTATGGTAATTCTCATCATGTCTCTCCTGATTTATACAGTTTCCAATAAGGAGCCATTCAAGAACCCCTTTTCGTTAGCATTGGTATAATAGAACATAAACAGACTATAGTGGAGTGGAGAGCTATTTTGAGTAATTCCCTCTGTCTAGGCTCACAATCTGCCCCATTTACTGTAACTTTATGACATCACTATCATTATGCTTCAAAAAGACATGGCTACCAAGTTTAATAAAGGATAAGCCTTGGAAAAAGTTGACCATGACACACTTAAAACTAAAATCAGGAGACTGGAATAAACTCTCACCTTCTCTAAGTCATAGGAGACTACATCGGGCTGAGATTACTCAGCAGTACAGTAAGACAGCACAAAATAGTAGCATTTTGAACACAGTGGCAGACCATGAATGGAGCACGAGAGGTTTTGAGTGGAGGGGCACATACTCAACACACTCCTCCAGGACTGGTGGAATTCTGGACATCAATGTTCCCTATGGCAGTCACAGTCCCTGAATGCCAGTCCTTCCCTGATCATTGTTGAGATCCTGAGAATGAAAACTGAAGTCTACAGTAACTTCCAGCACTGTCCCTGAAAGCAATCTGGGAAACTACAAAGATCTGATGTTTGTTCTCAACATATAGACTATGCCCAAGACAGATTCAGGTGATATTCCAGATTCTTTGGCCCTTCAAATCCCATGTATAGAGAAGATTATTTTTTTTTATTTTTTTGGCATAAAATTGCTTTAATTATTTTTTTCCTTATGTTTTCAGTAGCATTCAGAAGAAAGTCATCAAGCACTGGTTTCTTTACAGAATTTGGACTAAAAATTAAGTATATTGATTAGCATTGTTCAAGTAATATGTTCCTTTTTCATTTTATTTAAGAGCATTTTATTTAATGAGACAGTTTCAAATCAAATTAGCAGGACAAATTTAATAATTAATACATTGCATATTGTTTTCATAATGGTTTTTTGTCGTATAAGGTGCATTCTTGACATTCTACTTACAAACACCATTAGAGCAGATGTCTCTAATCAATGAATTAAGAGAATGTTGCTGTATACTTATCTTATTTTTTAAAGCTGAATTATAGTACAGTGTCAATAATTAATATTTTCTGCCTTGTTATCTTCCTAGTGGTTGTCCATAGCACAAGAAGCTAACAGTATATTCTGTCCAACCACTATTAGTGCAAATATTGCTTCTCATAGAATTATACAGAAGTACAGCATATTTATCCTAACTGTACTGTTTATACAAACACAGAATAGTTCTTCCTTTGCATCCTCTTTTTTTTGTTTAGTCCTGTCAAAGATGGGCATTCAATTGTCATTCAATTATTATAGGTGCCTGAACTCAAAGAAATAATGAAACGCAGTCCAGCCGTCCACAATAATAGTGGGTTATCTGAAGAAGTTTTCGACTAGAGCCATTTATAGCTCCACTTATTATTATGGCTTTATTTTATATACTTCATTTTTATACTTTTCTGCTGGATGATTAAGACAGAAATAAAGCAAGACCTATATGACAAAAAATGTAGCTTTTGTATTTGATGAGGTCAGTCAGGTCCCCCTAGAGTTTATCCTGTACTGCCTTACCTCACTCTGTAGATCCTTTGTCAGCGTCAGCCACATGGATGAGTCATGGCCATTGCATGTCAAGTTTGCTCTCTGTGAAAGCCTGAGAGAAAATTTTCTCTCCATGTGACTCTCCGTAGGCACACTATAGGTCACCTATCACATTCCTCTGTGGCTCCATAATCTCCTTGATCAGAAAATTTGGGGCACAACTGAGTTCCATGATGATACAATACAGGTTCTCCTACGTCCTGAGTCTTCACTGACCTTGAAAGGCTATGGAGAAATTGTTGGCTGATCTTGCAGTCCTTCCATTTATTTCCAATATTTTATCTGTGAATTTAGGTTGTTAACCATCCAGAAGAGAATCTCATTAATACCCTGCAACATATGCAGTTCAGTTTACCCTAACTATCTGACTAAATTCTTTTTAGCTGTTATACATTTCTATTTGTATTTCTTCTTTGACTTCTTATACTAGGGAGACTATATGATATTTGCACATGTGTGTCTCATTTATTTCACTTATGAGAACATGTTCAAGTGGCATCCACTTCAATATAAATGCTTCAAGTTTATCATTCTTTATACTTGAGTAATATGTCATTGTATAGAAATACCACATCTTTTTCAACCATTCCTCGTGTTATGGGCATCTTGGTTGTTTCCAAGATTTGGCTATCACAAATTGTGGTATGACGTTTTCAGTTCTTTGAAAAAATACTCAGGAAGTAAGTAGTGGTGTTGAATAGGATTTCTAATGGTAGGTTACTGAGGAATATTCACAGTGTTTTCCCTAGTGGTTGTACCAATACACCCTACAACCAACAGTAGAAAATATTTCCTTTTTCCTCATAACCATGGCAGAATTTACTGATTGACTTCCTGATGATAACCATTCTTTCTGGTGTGAGACAGAATCTTAGTGCTATTTCAGTTTGCATTTTTTCAAATGACCAATGATTTTGAACATTATGTCATATATTTATTTGCCATTTATATTTCTTCATTTTAGAAGTTTATATTCATCTCAGATGCTCATTTTTGAATTGGGTCTTGCAAGTTTGAGGGACTAATTTTTTTCAATTGTTTTTGTTCCAGATAGAAGCCTTTTGTCTTAGTGACAGTTGGCTATAGTTTTTATCCCAACATATGAGTTTTCTTTTTACTCTGATGGTGACTTCTTTGGAAGTGAAGAAACTTTTCAAAAAGAGATCTCAATTGTAATTCTTTGAAGGGTTTTCTGTGCCTTTTGGTTTTTGTTGATAACTCATTGACTCCATTGTAGGGTTAAGATTTGCACATACTTTTTCCTGCAGAAGATTTAGTATTTCTGTTTATTTTTGTTTTATATTCTTTTAATTTATTTTTTATTTTATTGAAGTACAAATATCAATCAGACAGTTTCAAGACACCTTAACAAGACAGATTCGATAAATTAACACATTGCAAACTATTCTCATAATGTTTTGGTATCGTACTAGGTGCATACATAGTATTATATTTATAGATATTATTGTAGCAGATGTCTCTCATAAGTAAATTAAGAGTGTAGCTGCTTACTTATCTTAATTTTTATACCTGAATTATATCAAAAATTCAATAATTTTCCTAGTGGATGACCATAGTACTAGAAGCTGACATAATATCCTGTCCAACCACCATTAGTGCAGATCTTGCCTCTCATAGGATTATGCAGAAACACAGCGTTATCTATCCCAACTGTACTGTCTATACACACACATCATGATTTTTTCTTTCTATACCCCTACCTTTGTCTACACCTGTCAAAGATGGGCACTCCATTGTCATTCAACTAACTTAGGAGTTTGAACTCGACACCACAATCCCACACAGTCCAGCATTGCACAACAATAGTGAGTTATTCAAAGAAGTTGTCGACCATAGCCATTTACAGCTCAGCTTAATATTATTTCCCCACGATGTATACTTCATTTTTATACTTTTCTGCTGGATGGTTAAGACCTAGATAGAGCAAGACTTATATACAAACACATGAACTTTATATTTCTTATGTGGTCAGTGAAGTCCTCTCAGGATTTATCTTGTAGTCCTGTACATTATTCTATAGATCCTTTGTCTGTATCATCCATGTGGATGAGTCACGGCCAATGCTTGACCAGTTTGCTCTCTGTGAGAGCTTGAGATAAAGTTTTCTCTTCATGTGACTCCCCCCAGGCACACTATAGAACTTCAATCTCTTTCCTCTGTGCCTCCATAATCTCCTTGTTCAGAAAATTTGGAGCTCACTTGAGTTTGACAGGGAAGCGCTTATTCCATTGAGCTATCTCCCCGGCCCTTAGCCTTTCAAGGTCAGCGAAGACTCAGGACATAGGAGAACCTGTACTGCAACAGTATTTCTGTTTAAATACTTAATGTTCAATGAATTTTACTGTAGTTTACTGCATAGTGATAAACATGTGTCTAACTTTAGACTTTGGCATGTGTAATGCCAGTTTTTCTAGTACCATTTATTTATTTATTTATTTATATGGTGGAACCAACTATTGAACTTAGGCCTTTGTGCTTGCCAGGGAAGTGCTTATTCAACTGAGCCATCACTCTGGCCCCCAGTAACATGTATTAAAGAGGCTGTATTTCTTCCAGTAAAAATGTTTAGCTCCTTTGTTATTAAGCTACCTCAGTGTGTTTGTAGTTGCATCTTCAACTTCTAATCAATTCCACTGATACTCGGTCTGTTTTTCTACCAGTACCATGCTGATTTTATTGCAGAAGCTTTACAGATTGGGATTATGTGGCCTCTTCACTTTTCCTTGTCTCTCAGGAATACTTTTGCTATTTCAGGTCTCATCTAGGTCCCAATGAATTGTAGGAATGTTTTTTTCTAGATCTTTGAGATATCCTGATTGTATTTGAATTATGATTATATTGAATCTGTATAAGAATTTTGGGAGTATGGCCATTTTCAGAATGTTGGTCCCCTCTATCCAGAAGCAATAACTATCTTTTTATTTACTGACAACCTCTTTGATCTATTTTTTTACAGTATACCTATTTTCATTCTATAGATATTTTACTTCCTTTGTTCAATTAATTCCTAATGTTTCTTTTTTTTTGGATGCTATTTGGGTATTTTTCTATTTCTCTCTCAATGAGTTTGCTAGCTTTGTACAGGAACTACACAATATGTTATTAATTTCTTCATGTTGAATTTATATCCTGTTATTCTACTGTATTTGTTCATTAATTCTAGGACCTTCCTGGTGGAGTTTGTTTGGGTCTTCCATATAGAGTATCTTGTTGTCTGCAAATAATGGTAGTTTAACTTTTCCCTTACCTATTCTTACTCCTTTTACTTCTATCTTTTGTATAGTGGCTCTGGCTAAAGCTTCCAGAACTACATTGAATAGGAGTGGTGATAGTGGACATCCTGTTTTATTATACCTGTTTTTTGGGTAAAAGCTTTCCATTTTTCTCTATTTAGAAGGATGTTGGCTATTGATTTCTCATAAATGGCTTTTAACAAATTCAGATTGATGTCATCTATTCCAATTCCCTGTAAAGTTTTGATCATGAAGAAGTGTTGCACTTTGTCAAAAGTTTCTGCATCAATTGCGATGATCATGTGGTTTTGTGTTTGACTCTATTGATATAGTGTATTACATTTATAAATTTGTGTAAATTGAACCATCCTTGCATTCCTCAGATGAATCCTACCTGGTTGTGGAGTATATTCTTCCTGATGATTTGTTCCATTGTATTTGATAGTATTTTATTGAGGATTTTTGCATCTATGTTAATGAGTGAGATTGGCCTATAATCCCCTTTTTGGTCAAACCTTTCTGAGGCTATGGTACCGGTATAATACTTGCTTCCAGGAATGAGTTGGGGAGCATTGCTTCCTTTTCAATTTCACTGAAGAGTTTGAGGAGTATTGGGATTAAATCTCTAAATTTCTTGTAGAATTCAACTGTAAATGCATCAGAACCTGGGTTGTGCTTTAGAAGTATGTAATTACATTTTTCATTTCATTAGTTGACATTCTGCCAGAGTTTTTATTTCTTAATTCAGTTTTGCTAACTTTTACCTGTGTAGAAATCTGTCTATTTCTTTTCTGAATTTGATGCTGTGAAAGCAAAGTTTTTCAAAGTAGCTATTGATGATCTTTTGTACTATTTCCATTGGATCTGTAGTACTTTCACCCTTTTCATTCCTTATTGCATGAATTTGAGTTCTTCTTTTCTCTTTTTGATGAGATTGGCTAGGGAGTTATTGATTTTATTTAACCTTATAAAGAACCAGCTCTTTAATTAATTAATACTTTATGTTGTTTTCTTTGTATGAATGCATTAATTTTTCTTATCTTCATAATTTCCTGCCTTCTTTTAGCTTTGGACTTGGTTTCCTCTTCTTTATTCTGAAAGCTTGAGGTGTTGCATTAACATATTTATTTGTTCTCATTGTTTTCCTAATGTGTCTGTTCACTGCCATAAATTTCGCTTTGAGAACTGCTTTCAATGTACCACACAAATTCCTCTTACTTGTGTTTGAATTTTTATTTGATTGTAGATATTTTTAGTTTCTTGCTTAAATTCATCTGTAACCCATTGGTTACTGAGAAAGGTGTCTTTTAATTTTTATATATTTATGGATTTTTTGTGGTTTCTCTTGTCATCAATTTTAGTTTGATTGCACTGTGGTAAGATATTATATATGGGATATTTTCTGTTTTCTTGCATTTACTTAAGCATGACATATTGACTAGTATGTAGTGTATTTTAGAGAATAACCCATGTGCTGCTAAAAACATGTGTGTTTTGATGTTATTGGGTAGGATACTATAAATGTTCACTAAGTTCATTTGTTTCAGTTCTGATAACTCTCTGCTAATCTTTTGTCAACTTAATCTTTTTCTTAATAAAGGGTTGTCAGTGCCTCCTGTTAAGATTGCATGACTGATTATTAGATTTTTTAAAATATATTTAGGACAGGGTGTATAGGGCATACAAGGTCTCACTGCATAGATCAGATTCATAATGATCCTTCTCTTTGCAGCCTCCTAAGTGCTGGGATTACAGGCATGTGCCACCATGTCTAGTCTCAATTGCCATCTCAGAGTGCCCCAGAGGTGCGGCCTGCAGAGCAGGCCAGGGAATTGAACTCTGAACCCCTGCATATGCCTAAGCATGTGCTTTAATCTACTGAGCTATTTGTCTGGCCTCAGTTATTAGATTCTTTTTACTGTCCTTTAAAATTTTTCTTATATTTGGTGCATACTTACTTTCGACTACTATATATTCCTCTAGAAATTTTCACCTAACAGGTACATAGTGACCTACTTTACATCATTTGATCATTCTTGGTTTGAAGTTCAGATTGTC
The DNA here is from genome assembly GCA_004027165.1 of Ctenomys sociabilis. Lineage (NCBI taxonomy): Eukaryota > Metazoa > Chordata > Mammalia > Rodentia > Ctenomyidae > Ctenomys > Ctenomys sociabilis. The sequence goes on along the minus strand of PVKA01018402.1, from coordinate 34,914 downwards.
AGAGTAGGTACCCCTGTTTATTTCTTATGATGGAACATATAATATTTTTTCCCATCCTGTGACTTTCAACCTATGAATTTTTTTTGTATTAAGTGTTTCTTGTAAATGGAATATTGCTGAATTTCATTTGTTAATCCACTTGCCTATCTATTTCTTTTAACTGATGAATTGAGTCCACTTACACTAGCTATTATAATTGATATGTACTAGCATATGTTTGTCATGTTATTTTTCTGCTGTTTGGTTCCATATTCTTCTTTTGTCTAAATGCACTGTGTTGTGAGATTTTTCTGTTGTTATCCCTGGAATTTTTGTCATTTTGTTCCATTTCTAGGATTTCTTTTTAGTACTGTATGTAGGGTTGGTCAGGTCATCATGAATTTCTTTAGTTGTTCTTCATCATGGAAGTATTTCATTTCTCCATTAAATTTGAAAGAGCATTTTGCAGGGTATATCAGTCTGAGTTACAATTTGTTTTCTTGCAAGACTTGAAGTACTTTGCTCTATGCTCTTCTTGCCTTGATGGCTTGTGAGAAGAAATCTGCAGCTATTCTTATGGATTTTCCTTTAAGTATGATTTATTTCTTTTCTCTAGTGGCTTTTAGTATTTTTTGGCTGAAATTATTGGATGTTAATTATTATATATCTCGGTGTAGTTTTAATCATGTTGATGTTATTTGGAGTTCTATATGCTTCAGTTACCTGAATGTCAGGCTGTTTCCCCATATTTGGAAGATTTTTGCTATTACTTCTGCGCATATTCTTTTTATGAGTTTTGTAGTAGCTCTTTCTTTCTCATGATGCCTATTCGTTTTATGTTGTTTAAGATCTTACAGATCTTGAACTATGATTTCCTGGATGCTTGTTATTTTTAAGAAATCTTTCTTTACTCTTTCACTGGTTGCAATAGTGTTATCAAATTCTAAAAGTCTGTCTTCACTTTTTTGAAATGTTTTTGCCAACCTTTAATGGAATTTTTTAATTTCTTGTCTATTGCTTTGAATCTGCTTCATGCATTCTACTTTATATGTATTGTTCATTCATGGCTTTCCATCATTTTTTTAATGCTCCTCTAGTTATTTATTAGTGTCTTTAAACATGCTTAGTAATTTTACTCAGTGTTATTGTTTTTTTACCTAGAAGATTATTTCTGATATTATTTCCTCTATATCCTTCTGCAGTTGTTTCTTCTTTTCAGTTTGTATTATTTCAGTGATTTCAAGTGTTTGGCTTCCAACATCTTCTGTGGCAGTGTCTCCTGAATTTGTTTTGGGTGGGCTACATGCCTGAGATTGCACTTTACTCCTGTGTTTTGTCATCTTTATACCAAAGAGCACACTTTAATTTGATTTCTGTCATACTTTTTTATGAAAGTTAAATGGTAGGATTTGGATCACTGCAACCAGAACCCCTCTGTAAAGAGTCTGGTCTTTAGGCATCTTTTCTGTGTCTTTTTTTTTTTTTTTTTTTTTTTTTTTTTTTTTTTTTTTTTTTTTTTTTTTTTTTTTTTTTTTTTTTTTTTTTTTTTTTTTTTTTTTTTTTTTTTTTTTTTTTTTTTTTTTTTTTTTTTTTTTTTTTTTTTTTTTTTTTTTTTTTTTTTTTTTTTTTTTTTCCTTAGATTTGCCTTCTCTACTGAGAGTGTGTAATGGGTTTTCCATTTGGCACTATTCTCCATCCTTCCGTATAGGGCTTCAGTGAGTTTGTTACTCAAGTGCCTCCTGATATTGTTCCCAAAGGAAGGACATGTGGTTAAAAGAGGTATGATATTCTAGTTATAGTATTACCATTAGCAATGCTAATAATGGCAAATGAGATTTACAAATTAGCAAATGTTGTCACTAGTTGTTTTTCAGATCGTAGGCACAAACACTATAGCTATATAGTAAGGCAGATCATAAATCAGGAATTTGTATGTAAACTAGTTCCCCTAGCTCTGTCAGGCTCTTTCCCTTCATGCACCTGGAGTCTTCCAGGCATAATAGTTCACCTAAGTTACCTCCTGCAGAGTTTGTGCCTGGAGGATCTTCCTATATTCTGGGCCTCAGTCTTTTCTAACAGTATGCCTCGTCTCATTAGGATCAGCATCCAGCCTCAGCCCCTCCTCCCAGAATTATGTTGCCAAACTACACACCAGGCCACAGACTGGTGCTCTTCTGGGCTACTGAACTCCTTCATTTTATTGTTTCCATGTCTATTAAATTGTGACATATAATTATGTGTTTCTACATTTTGTACACATACGTTTATTATTGTTATCTCTTCCTCTTTCAGTTTTGGCCTAACAGATAGTGTACTCTTTAACTCTTTTAATCATTCTTTGTTTGATGTTCACATTGTGATCAACCAGAGTAGCTGCACCAGACTTTTTCACATTTCCTGTCAGTTCAAAAATTATTTTCTATCCTTTAGCTTTGAGTCTATTAATTTCCTTTTAAATTAAGTGTTTCTTGTATACATATACTTCTTTATTTCTTGATCCACCCTGCCAGTATGCTTCCTTTGATTGATTGAGGTCATTTATATTGATGGTTATAATTGCAATATATTTGCTTATATGTTTCATATTATTTTTCTGCTGTAGTTTTCCTTGTGTTTAGTTGCTTGTTATGCTTAGTAGTTATTTTCTATTGTTTTTCTTGAGATTGTTGTCATTTTTGTCTCTTTCTAGAATAACTGTCAGTTATTTCTGTACTTTTCATTTGCTGGTCATGAATTTCTATTGTTCTTTCTCATGGAAGCATCTTATCACTCTATATAATTTGATAGGTAGTTTTGTAGTGTACATCAATCTGAGTTATAAGTTTTTGTTTTGGGACCTGAAATACATCACCCCAAGCTCTTCTTGATTTTGATTGCTTATATTGAGAATCTGCCTTGATTTCCATTATAAGAGATCTAGAACATTTTTTAATATTTTGATCTTCTAGAATTTTGATTATTATGTGTCTAGGTATACATTTATGTTGATTATGGCTAATTGGAGTTCTATATTCCTCATGTCACTGTCTGTCAGATTCTTTTCATATGTTTGGGAAATTTTCTGCTACTACTTCTGCAAATAGTCTTTTTATGTTATTTGTGTTGTCTCTCTCTGGTTCATTGTCAACCACTAGTCTTACATTGTTTTGCTCTGCATAATCTTTTCAGCTCCTTAATAGTTATTTCCTCGTTCTTTGTTATTTTTAAGGGACTTTTCCTTTCTCTTAACAGCTGAAATGCTGTTTTCAAGGTCTGAAAGTATATCTTCAGTTTCATTCAAGAAGCTTTGCCAGCAATCACTGGAATTATTAATTTCCTCAATATCTTTTTGAATGTTTCATGCATTCTACTTCTTTTGTGTTTTGATAATTTAATGTTTCCACGATTTTTCTTTATCCTCTGTTTTTTAAATTTATGTCTTCTTTAGATGTGCTAAGCATTTCTTTCATGATGACTGTCATTTCTTTTGTGTTAACTGAATTATTTTATTTGATTTCTTCTGTCATGTGATAGAGTTCTTTATTTAGTTGCTGTCATTTCAAAAATTTCAGGTGTGTGACTTCCAAGTGCTTCTATGTCCTTGTCTCCTGGACTTGTTCTGGGGTATCTGGAGGTCTAACATAGCCTATTTCTTCTTCATTGTAACATTTTTGAAGCTTACAACATTCACTTGGACTCATCGATGACAGTAGGAGTGTGGGGTATTGTTCAGCAAGGCTCCTGAGACTGTGGGGTGTATGGTAGGCTCACCAAAGCTACTGGTCTCCAGGGATTTTGTGGCTTCTGCCAAGGTGATGGGGGAAGCCATGACTCATGAATGTTTGATAATGATGAAGGCATGGGCCAAACTTGCAAGGCTCTTGTGATGGTATTGATGTAAAGACTACCAGGTAGCTGTATCTGTCCAGTGTTCACCTGTCTTCTCTAATGGGGGGAGCAGTAACCACATCTCAACAGATTTGTAATGATGGTGGTCTTCACTCAAATTCTTTTAGGTTCACTCAAACTTATTTCACTGCTAATGTTTTTCTTGTTGAATACTATTGCTTAGAGCAGCCAACCATGGAATGAAATTGCGAACCAAATAAATATTTTTTCCTTTAAATTATGTACACTGGTTAACAGATCCTACCAACAGGCAAATGGGTATAAAAAATTATTAAAATGAGTAAACTCATTACTATAACTATATATGACCATATGGTTCAGAAACTTTCAAAATTATTTCTACAGCCCCAGAGACCAGCCAGAGACAGCACAGCTGACTCCTCATCCTCCTTGATCCTGCCCACGCCCACCCAGCCCCAGAGACCTCCTGAGACAGTGAGACCCACTCCAGCAGCCTACTCAATCCTGCCCACACCGACCAGTAAGAGACCGGCATGAGACAGCAGCTGATTCCAGTGGCCTCCTGGATCCCGCACCAAGCTCTCCCAGCGAGGGGGAATTTGCACAACTCACCAGACTTCCCAGATCAGTGATAATGTGGTGAGTCTAAGGGAGAGCCATTGGCTTCTTCCCACGTGCGTTACCCGGATGCCTGCCCCCAAGCCATCCAAGCCAGTGACAAGTGTGAAACCTAAGGACCCACTCACCAGCACCTCCCCGGATCCCCTGCCCTAAAGCCCGATGAAGGAGTGGGAATTTCCCCAATTCTCTGGGCATTAAAGTTCTGGGAGTGTAGAACACCAGGCCCGCTGTGCCGAGAGACATTTCCCAGGGATTCCCTGCCCTCCAATCCCCCCCACCCCCCATGGCCCAGTGAGAGCTCCAGGCCCACCAAGCCAGAGAAACATTTCCAGTTGAATAACGGTCCCACCCTACAGCCCCAGACCCAGTGCAGGTTGGCCTAGAGTGACAACTCAAACCCTGCCAGGCGAGAGGGACATTTCTGAACAATCGCCCATCCCACGCCATGGCCCAAAACCCAGCACAGCCTGGCCTGTGAGTGAGGGCTCCAGGCCCACTGCACCGGAGGGGCCTTTCCCAGCAGTCTCTGGCTATGGCCTATAGACCCGGACCAAGCATAGGCTGGACGGCCCAGTACAGCCTACTCACTGAATAAGATCATCCACTATCCTTTTTGTGAGCCCAGAAGACCCACCAAAGCCCAGGCCCGCCCACCTGGGGAACGACCTGCCTGACACAGGAGGGCTGGCCCCTGTAAATTTCTGGATCATCGCCCCAAAGTCAGCTAAGAAGGGGAAGTTTCATTACTTGCTCCACATCCCAGTTCGGTTCATGCTCGCCTGAACAGGGAACCAACAGAGGGGAACCAAAGGAGCTGTATCAAAAAAGGTACTGAACACAACAGCTTCATCCAGGATAGGCATACCTGGAAAATCTCAAACTTAACAGACTGGCACCCAAATCTCATAACAAGCTAAGGTTATACCTGCACCAAAGCTCTACACCAAAGGTCAAAGGTCAGTGCTATACAAAATGACAAAGACAAGGGAAAAAATGTAATCCCAGAACTCGAGTCCACCAGGAAGGGTAGAGGACACTAGCTCAGCTGCAATGAATGAATTAACAGATACAGCAGCAAAGGAACAACAGCAGAAAGCAATAGAGGAAATACAACAAGAAGTAATTCCCAAAATTAAAAAGGAAATGTCTGAATACATAGTATCTGAAATAAAGAATGAATTCCAGAAACATTGGGTGGAAAAACTATGCTCACCGAACAAGTGCAGAGAGCACTATTCCAGCTGATATATATGAATTAACAGCATCTGAAGCAAAGAAACAATAGCAGAAAGATCTTGAAGAACTCAAAGCAGAAATAAGTTCTGACATCAAAAAAGAACTTTTTGAAGTCATAGCATCTGAAATACAGAAACAAGCCCAGAAATATTAAAGAGGAAACCCAAATTGGAAGAAACACAGCAGAAAAAAATTAATAACTACCTCTAAAGAAGACATGGATAAAAAAATTGAGCAGATCAGAAATATGATGGATTCCTTGATTGAGCAATACAGAAAAGAAATAGAATACATGAAACACAAAGATCTTTAGAAGAACTAAAAATATCAATCACAAGTCTACAAAACCGTCTGAGTGAAAATGAAGACAGAGTTTCAGATCGTGAAGATGCCAGAGCAGCTACTGAAAAGGTGAGAAAGGATCGCTTAAAAACAACAAGAATGCAAGAAAAAATAAGCCACCACCTGCAAGATGATGCCATGATGAACAATGTGAGAATAATTGGTATCAATGAGAATGAAGGAGTTAATACAAATGACATAAAAAGAATTTGGGAAGAAATAATTGCAGAAAATTTCCCAAATATGAGGAAACAATCCAACATTCAGGTCACCAAAGCACATACAACACGAAATTATTTCAACCCAAGTAGAAACACAACAAGACATATAATCCTTAAGATTTCAGAAATCCAACACAAAAACAATATACTGAAAGCTGCTAGAGAGAAGAAGGACTGCACATTCAAAGGAAAACCCATCAGAATTACAGCCGACTTCTCTACATAAACAAAGAAGGCAAGGACAGCAGGGAGCAGAGTTCTTCAAGTCCTACACAAAAACAAATTCCAGCTCAGACTATTACACCCTGCAAAACACTCTTTCAAATTTAATGGAGAAGTGAAATACTTCCACGACAAAGAACAAATAAGAATTTCATGATGCAAAGCCATCCCTTCACAGGCTGCTGAAAGATGTTCTAGAGAGAGACCACAATGACCGGGACTCCATGAATGAGAATGGAAGGAACCCACTAAACAGGACAGATAATTAAACACAGCTTACAAAGGAATAAACAATACCCAGGTAAATATGACAAACATAAGTCAGCACATTTCATATAACCATCAATGTAAACGGACTCAATTCTCCAATTAAGAGAAATAGACTGCACAGTGGATTAGGAAACAAAATCTAACAATATGCTGTATACAAGAAACACACTTAACTCAAAAGGACATTCATAGGCTCAAAGTCAAAGGACAGAAAATGATACTACATGCCCCAGCACCTCAGAAAAAAGCAGGAGTAGCAATTCTGTTCTCAGACAGTCTCAACTTCAAACCAAGAATGATCAAATGACACAAAGAAGGCCACTATATATTGGACAGGGGAAAAATTCAAGACCAAGAAGTAACACTTATTTATGCATCAAACACTGGAGCACCCAAGTATGTAAGACAAATCATAAGGGACATAAAAAACTTAATGTCGAAGAACACAATTTTAACAGGAGAACTTAAGACAGAAGCGAATAAATATATGAAAAAATGCTCCACATCGCTAGCCATTCTTGAAATGCAAATAAAAATAACACTGAGATACCATCTCACTCCAGAAAGAATGGCTATCATAAGGAAATCAAACAACAACAAATGTTGGAGAGGTTGTGAGGAAAAGGGAACACTTCCCCATTGCTGGTGGGAATGTAGACTGGTACAACCATTGTGGAGGTCAGTGTGGAGACTCCTCAAAAGAGTAGGACTAGAAATCCCATTCAAGCCATCTATCCTGCTATTAGGAATTTTCCCAAAGGATTTGAAAACATTGTATCATAGTGATATATTTGTACCTATATTTATAGCAGCGCAATGTGTGATAGCAAAATCTTGGAAACAACCAAGATGTCCATAACATGAGGAATGGTTGAAAAAGTTGTGGTATTTCTATATAATGGAGTATTACTCATCTATTAAGAATGATAAGTTTGAAGCATTTATACTGAAGTGAATGCCACTTGAACATATACTCATAAGTGAAATAAACCAGACACACATGTGTAAATATTGTATAATCTCCCTAGTATACCAACTGAAAAGCAGAAATACAAAAGGAAACGTACAACAGCAACTAAAATCAATTGAGTCAGATAAGGCAAAATGAATGTCATGTACTGCAGGATGCTAATCAGCTTTTCTTCTGGATGGTTAATAACCTAAATTCACAAATCAGAGTTGGAGAAATAGAAGAGCCACAAGGCCAGCCAACATTTTGGCCCTAGCCTTTCAAGGTCAGCAAAGATTCAGCACATACGAGAACCTGTACTGCAACATCATGAAACTCAGTTGAGCCCCAAATTTTCTGAACAAGGAGATTATGGAGTTGCAGAGCAAAGAAATTCAAGTTCTGTAGTATGCCTTGAAAGAGTCACATGGAGAGAAAACTTTCTCTCAAACTGTCACAGAGTGCAAACTGGTCAAGCATTGGCCATGACTCATCCACATGGATGACACAAACTAAGGATCTACCGAATAAGGTACAGGACTACAAGAAAAACCCTGAGGGGACTTCAGTGACCACATAAGAAACATAAAGTACATGTGTTGGTATATTAGTTTTGCTCTGTCTAGGTCTTAACCATCCATCAGAAAAGTATAAAAATGAAGTATACATCGCGGGGCCAAATATTAAGCTGAGCTGTAAATGCTAGGTCGATAACTTCTTTGAATGACTCACTATTGTTGTGGAATGCTGGACTGTGTTGGATTGTGTTGTTGAGTTGAAGCACCTAAGTTAGTTGAATGACAATGGAGTGCCCATCTTTGATAGATGTAGACAAAGGTAGGGGTATAGAAAGAAAAAATCATGATGTGTGTGTATAGACAGTACTGTTGAGATAGTTAATGCTGTGCTTCTACATAATCCTATGAGAGGCAAGATTTGTACTAATGGTAGTTGGATAGGATATTATGTTGGCTTCTAGCACTGCAGACAACCACTAGGAAAATAACAAGGTAGAAAGTATTAATTATTGAATCTTTGATGTAATCCAGGTATAAAAAATAAAATACTCAAACAGCTACACTCTCTTTATTTAATGATAAGAGACATACGGTATAATAATATCTGTAAGTATAATATCATGTATGCAACTTATATGATACCAAAACATTATGAAAATAGTTTGCAATGCATTAATTTATCAAATCCATCTTGTCAAGGTATCTTAAAACTGTCCCATTGATATTTGTACTTCAATAAAACAAAAATTAAAAAAAGAACTATTTCTAAGGAGAGTTTGGAAAAGTGTACAGATGAGGGATAAAAGAGTTATATAATAAGTAGAGTCTGATGGGTGACCTAGAATGCTGAAAATAATGCAACACTAGGGTCGGGGAGACAGCTCAGTAGAATAAGTGTTTGCCTGTTAAGCACAAGGGCCTGAGTTCAATATCAGGTTCCACCAAAAAAAAAAAAAGCAACAGTAAAATCATTTCCTGTGGTTTTAATTTGGTGAAAGGAACTTGTTAGACAACTTTTCACTCTGGAAATTTTGTTCAACATTCTGTCTATGATTTGAGTCTTTCCATAAAACTGACATTAACAGTGGTTCAAAAATTAATGTGGCAGATGACATTTAAAGACAGTCCAATACTAAGACTGTGGCATGGATAGTGTCTCGTTTTTAAAGTCAGATTTGTCATAAGTAACAAGAAAAAAAATAAAACTAAAAGATTCAAAAATTTTAAAAGTAACTGTAAGGAAAATATATTAATAGTGGGAGCCAAAGGAAGTAATGTTGAAAGGCTTAGCACCATTAAAAAAAAAACAAAGGAAACATGAATAGGGAGAATCTCGGAAATCAGTAAATTTCCACTTATCACAGGGTAACTAGTGCAAAAATCTGAACTTTTCGTATAAGGAGAAAGTCACTGGTCCTCTTGCTCAACAGGGGATACTTAGTAAATTACTTTTCAGCCTTCATTTCATTGTGTCAGTCATTCAAGTGCTAACAGGCTACTGTAGCCATGATTAAATGGGCCCCGATACTGCTCTCACTAACATCAGCCCTTGGTTTCATCTATGTGGTACTGGTTTCACATCATGCTAAGTGCAAGCATTGTGGAATCAGCATGGTTTCCATCAAGATTTCAAAAGAGGACCCAGAAAAACTCCCCCCACAACCATTACATTGAGGAATCAGAAATACCAAGGAGGAGCTTGAAGAGAGATGTTCCCTTCCATACCATACCCCAAGTGAACAGTCTCTAATCAAGTCCCAACCCATAACATCCAGGAATGGAATGATACACCACTATCTATAGGATTCCACTCTTTAATCTGTTTCTAAATTTTCCACTCATAAGGTTCTTGAGGGATGCCCATGACCTAAACTGTAGCCAATGACAAGAGCATAAGAAGTCTGTAGATGAAAATTTCTGGATAGCAGCAAAGCAAGCCAAAGGCAGGCTATGTGGACTGAAACTAGCAATGACATATGGGCAAATCTCCTCAAGGTATTTCATCATCATGTTCTGCATCCTATTTATGAAACCAAAGTAATTTATGTTTGCACTATTGAAATACAACCTTGTTTTCTTCAGATTTACTTCCATTCCTCTATTTCTCCCATTTACAATAGGAATATTACACTGCACCATTGTATTTTGGGTATCTATCTATCTATCTAAATATCTATCTCTTTATTTCTTTTAAGTCTTTCCATAAAGCTGAGTCTTTTCTATCTATGTATTATTATGCTGCTATTGCTAATGTTATTGTTGTTGTCGCTTTGGCTTGTGAGACAGGGTCTCCCTAGGTAGTTAAGGTTGGCCTCAAGTTCACAATGGAGCCCAAACTAGCCTCAAACTCAATGGTCCTCCTACCTCACCCTCCTGAGTATGTAATCTACCTTTAAAATTGTACATGGGTTCCCAGTTAAGTGTTTGCTTTGAGTCTCAGCAGAAAGTTTCTCTTTGACTTTTAAACAAGGCTCCTAAATTTTGAGAATGTGGACAAAATATTTTTTTAATTTTTGGTTGTATGAAACATAGTTGTATTAAGTTTGGCTGAGTAACTTGTAATTGTGTTTGTTTGATGAGTAAGTATGATATAAGAAAATATATTGGGCTACCAACATGACAAAGATTGGAATGTGAAGGTTGAAATTAATTGTAAACTCGATTTGCTTGAAAGTCTCCTAGGGTATTCATAGAGCACACTCCTGGATATGTATGTGTGGATCATTAAGCTCCGAACTTGTGTCTCTATCTAGTCTCTGGTCTCTTTGAATGGAATGCTTATATTTTTCTTCTTCCCAGGTGCTGTGAACTAAGCAACTTTGCTCTTCCAGGCCCTTTCACCATGACATTTCTGCCTTGTAGCCAAAATCAACTGAACCAATTCCTCTTTTCACATTTAAATGTTAGTGTTTGGTCCAAGAAAAGAGAACACTGTTCAACCATGTTCCATGGCAAAACCTTTATTTAGTGAGTACAGTGATGCCTTTGCTTACAAACTTAATTTGTTTTATGATTTTGGAGATGATTTGTTTTGTATTTGTGTAGGCAAAGTGACCAGGACTGTGTTTGTCATCTGATGCAGAGCTCACAAACAGAAGCAAAATTTTGCAGAATGCTTTTGCTTACAATTTCAAATTTGAAACCAGAATCATAGGTGAAACCTAAAGCATCACTATAGAAGGCTTTTTGTTCATTTCTCAGTACTATAAAAAGAGTCATTTTGCTTTACATCTTTTCTTTAGCAATTACTTGCTGAGTGACGTTGAGTAGCTTCATTCACATGTCTGTCTCAAGTTTTTCCCAATAGTGGCTCTTCATAGCTTTGAGATGATTAAAATAGTTAATATTACTGAAGCACTGAAAACTTATCTATGGCATTTTAAGTTCTTTTCATTATCTCTAATTCTGCTGTGTAGGTATTTACTTTTTAATTTTCATTTTTTGAATGATACAAAATGATATAAAAGATAAAATGTTGGAAACAATATCAAGTGTCAGTACACACAGTAATAGGAGATAGCTCAGTGACTTAAGCATCTGCCTGGAAAGCACAGATCTTGTGTTTGATTTCAGGTACCAAAACAAAATTAACCATAGTCATTTACTTTTATAAAAGAAAACAAAATTTATTCTTAGTATCACAGTATTTATGAATATAGTTTCCATTTTAACTCTATGGCACTTAAATCCATTTTTAATCAGCTCTTTATTCTTTAAAAGAATAAATTTAAATGTAAGAATTGACACACTCATTAATTCTGTTTCTAATTTTCTAACATCTTATAAATGTACATAACTCCTACAATAAACAACTTATATGCTTGATTTCACAGAATCCTCAGAACAACACAAATATCACTAAATTATACAGATGAAAGATTGAAGTTCAAAAAGTAATAAAATTTCTCTTAAATCCTATAGCTAAATTATGTTTGAACAACAAACCTAGTTCTCTACAAGGCTAGAGACTGATAGCCTCTACATTTATTAAATGTAGCATACATGTAAACTTCAATCCATTTATCCTTTTCATAGTTTTACTTTATACATTTTGTTCAGTGTTAAGTTTTAATAGGTCTCCTACTCACAAAATTCCAAGTTTGAATGACAAAGTACATATGTTCCCTGTTCATAGCTGGTATTATTGGTTAATGAGATTTATAATGAGCAACAAAATCCTGGAGAGATTTATCCTGTTCAAGGTGAACTCTCTAATGTCATTTACTTATGCTTCATTGATTTTAGTACTTTGACTTTTAAGAAAATGGCATAAAAATGACATTTATATAGATTTGTTAAAATTTAGCAATTAGTTATTTAGTAATTTTAGCTCTGTTACAATATACCCAATGAAAGAGATATTAAAGGACAAATGTTAAATGAAGACTTCACCTTGTTATATGTTCAAAATTTCAATCTTTTCTCCTTAGCTTTACTTGAGATAAAAAGAATAATTAAACATCTAATATGAATATATCCTGGAGTGGCTCATTTAGGATTTGAAGGGCAAAAAAAAGAGTGAAAAAGAGAGAAAATACATAATTAACATAAAAAGGAAATAAATATCTAATAAAGTTTTTTATCATGTGAAAACTTTCAAAAATTAGTGCATACTACAAATATAATACTTCAATTCATTTCAGTCATTTTCACACAAGATTCACTATTGTCCTTTGCAAGCATAAAAAAAATAAATAACTGAAATCAAGAAATACAACCAGAACTAAAATTTCTTTAAAGTTTGCTTAAGTTTTTTTCATAATATAAATTAGGAGATTGGAACTTTTCAATAGCAACAACAGAAAAGAAATCTCTGAATAGTCCACTGATCATGAAATAGCTTGGTGATTGTCTTGGTATAAGTTAAATAAAATTATCTTGTATGAGAACTTTTGCTTTGGCTGTATTGTTTTTCCTTTTCTCCTTTTTGGACAGAAAATCCTTATCCACATGCAAAAAATACCACTGCACCCAATTAGATAAAACAAATATTAATTGACATGAAAAATCAAATTAGCACTAGCACAGTTTAATGCAGAGGCCTGGGCAGATAGCTCAGCAGCATGAGTTGCTGCCTAGGAGGCACAAAGTCCTGAGTTCAATCCCTGGTACAACAACAAGGAAAAAAGAAAGAAAAGAAAAGAAAAGAAAGGAAGGAAGGAAGGATAAATAGGCAAATCAACTTGAAAAGAAAATCAACAAAGGAATATCAGAACTGAGCCAAAACTGTGAGCAAATGGACTCAATAGATGATCGAGTATTCCATCCCATAGTATCACAATATACATTTCTTTCAGCTGCGAATGGGGTGTTCTAAAAATAGACCACATACTTGCTCATGGAACCTGCTTAAGTAAGGAAAAATAATTGAAATTATCCCATGCTTGAGATCAGATTCTAGTCCAGTGAAATTAGAAATCAATAGCAAAAGAAACAAAAACACATGAAAATAAATAACAGTTTCCTGAACAACAAATGGGTCACTGATGAAATTTAAAAAAGAAATCAGTTTCTACATTTAAATGATAATGCCAGTATAACACACTGGAACATCTGAGATGCAATAAAAACAGTCCCATGAGGGAAATTTATAACAGTGAATTTCCATATCATGAAAACAGAACAAGCTGAAATAAACAATTCAATGTAGAGGAAAAAGTATTTATTTAGCTCACAGTTTCTAGAGGTTTAAGTCCATAATCAAGGGCTCCAAGGCAAAGTGACACACAGAAAAGGGGTAACAGTTCATGGTGGTGAAACATAGCGAAGGAAACAAGAGAAGGAAGAGAGAGCAAGAGAAAACTCTTTCTTTCCCTTATATTGTATTCAGTCTAGCTGCCTAGGACAGGTGTAGTGTCAACACTGTAATCCCAAAACAGAACTATGAATCAATCAAAATCTCTAGATTCAACCACTGCTAAGAAACCTGCACGCAATGACTCCATAAGGTTGTGGATGGATAACTACACACAAGCCAAATAACAAAGAACCAACAAAATTGCAAAATTACTAAGCAGATTTAATGCAGACTCAATCAAAATATCAGTAAAACACCTCACAAAATTAGAGAAAACAATCCTGAAATTCATTTGGAACCAGAAGAGACCTAGAATTACAAGAAACAATTCCGGTCAGTTTTTACTGCAAAGACAAGACAGGGACCATCACAATCCCTGACTTGAAATTTGTACTACAAAACTCCTGTGATTAATAGCTTGGGAGGAAAAGGGCCAGTGAGATAGATCAGCAGACTAAACACCTGCTTAGGCAAGCACAGGAAGCAGGGTTCAATCCCTGGCGCCACATGCTACACAGGCCCTTCCCTCAGGCACAATGAGCTGGCCGCGGAGACCAGGCACAGTGACACATACCTGTAATCTCAGTATTGGGAGGCTGAAAACAGAAAGAATCAGTATGAGTCCAAGCTACATGGTGAAACCCTGCAACAAGTACATAAAAAGTGAGTGAATAAAAAGAATAGACCTGACAATGAAACAGATAAAAGGATGCAGAAACAATTCCAGTCACACTCACTCAGGCACCTTATCTTTAAAAAAGGAGTCAAACACCTTCAATGAAAGACAGACTCTTTAATAAATAATGCTGGAAAAATTGCCTTCCCATGTGACCAAAATGTAAACTATACCCATGTTTCTCACAATGAGTTGAAGTAAAGTGAAAATGGGTCTAAATGGAACTAAATAAAATGGAAATAAATATTTAAACAGAAACACTAAATCTTCTGGAAGAGAAAATAAGCAGAACTCTTGAAGACATAGCTTAGAAAAAGTCTTTGTTAACAAAACTCCAATTGCATAGGAATTTTAAAAAGAATCAGTAACTGAAATCTCATCTTATTAAAATGTTTTTGTATATCAGAAGAATTCACCAACAGAGTGAAGAGACACACACAGAATGGGAAAATATTTTAACACCTGATCTTCAAAAGACTAATATCAAGAATATATTTAAAAAACTGAAAAAATCAGACACCCTCAAACATAAAACCCAAACCAAAAATGAGAATGTAAAATAAATCACACTTCTCTGATGAAGAAGTAAAAGAGGAATATAATTACATGAAAATACATCGAATAGTACAGGTCTTTTGAAAGATACGTATTAAACAATGCTGAAATTTCATCTGGAAAGAAAGATTTTCATCTTTCTAGATGAAATATTTACCTAATTTTCATCTTAACCAAAGTTTCTGGGAAGTTTGGCTATTAGCAATAAACAACAAAATAACAAATGTTGGAGGGGGTGTGAAGAAAAAGGAAATCTTCTTTATCTTTTAAAGCTATATCTTGTGCTCTAAGTAACTACTATGAATATAACAATACACAATTTAGTAATTATTGTTAGTCTTCTATTGGCCTGATATGAAACTCTATCTAGTTGCTATTGTCCTTCTTTTTTTTTTAAATAAAAAGAACTGCAGAGAGAGAGAGAGAGAGAGAGAGAGAGAGAGAGGGAGAAAAAATAAACCTTCTCTTTTCTTGGTGAGAGTCTCAATTGTTACAACCACTGTGGAATTCTATGTGGAGATATCTCAAAAAACTAAAACTATAGCTTCCATTTTACCCAACTTTTCCAATTCTTGGTGTCTTGCCAAAAGAATTAAAATCATAATACAATGGATGATATAGAGATATAGATAGATACATGATAGATGATAGATAGATAGACAGACAGACAGACAGACAGACACAGACAGACAAATAGACCGATAGACAAACAGACTTTTACACTTCTTGTAATAGCTAAACCAGAGTCCTGGGAGACTTATTCAGGAGAATAAGAGCTTGCCTGACAAGCACAGGGCATGAGTTCAATCGCTGGTTCTGCAAAATAAATAAATAAATAAATAAATAAATAAATAAATAAATAAATAAATAAATAAATAGAGTCATTTATAGGTAAAAATATACACCTGGAAATATACTCTTAAAGGAAATAAATAGGAAACACATGTGTTAATATCACATTCTTTTTCTTTTTAAGAGCAGGATTCATTTATGGGGAAAAGAAAGCTGTCTGAGAGAGGGAAAAAGAGGACCTGGCTGGTTGCCAATAATCTTGTCTTTTGGGGTTTTTTATAGAGCAAAACCACAAGGTAAGGCAAATCTAAGGTGTGAAACATGGGAACTTGCTTGGTGAACATAATCTGAGAAAAAATTATGGTCATCCAACAGCATTATAAATATAATTGTTCAGGTATAGCTGATTAAATAAGGATCAAATGGAGAAGCAAGCCACATAGCAAGTGGGCATAAATATACAGAACAGGGGCTCTTTCCATGGTGGTTGTGTTAGTGACATTTTCAAAGTGATTGATTACTGTTGAAACTATCAGTCCCTGATATCTATCCCTTCCCACAGCAGAGGTTCTTGTCTCTCTCCTACAAGTGAAAGTATTTTGTCTTCCATATTGGGTCTTACGAAGGCCTACCCCTGTCTGACTACCTATAATATTTTTATTTAACTCAGCTTCCTACAATACTCCCTCCCCTGAAGTAACCCAAACTTCCATTAGGGAATAATGGGTGATGACCACTTTGATTTCTTCAGGAAGACAGGGGGTTGTAGTAGTTTTTGTTTTGTTTTTATTTTGTATTTTAAGAAAGGGTCTATAGGGTGTTCAGGGACTCAATACTAGAACAGACTCATAGTGATCCACCTTTTACAGGCTCACAACACCATGTCCAGGTTCGATTGCCATCTCAGCATGCCCCGAAGGTGGGGCCAGCATAGCAGGTCCCAGGATTTGAACTCCCAGTCCCTACACCTGCTTGCAGATGCTTTAATCCACTGAGCTATTTGGCCAGCCTGGTTGTGGTTGTTAACTGGCAGTCAGAGATACTCCCTAGAGTCTAAAGGCTCACAATAGACACCAGGTAATTTTATCTTGGGTGTGCATATAGCTTTACATATGGAGGTGACAAAGCCAAAGGAATAGTTAACTATGCATGGGTCAAACAATAACGTTAATCTACAAAGTCAATCTACAAAGATTTTAAGCAAAAGGAGATAGGAATGACTTTTTATAAACAGGACAAAAATAAAGTCTCTGGAAATTTTGAGTCTGACAAATTATTGTTCATTCATGTAATATCTTGAAAAGCTATCAAGACATTAGTAGAAAGCTCAGAAATGTAAACACAACGTTTAGTTTTTATAGCTGCTCAAATCCCTCTTGTACTTCTTTTAGGATGTCTAATGCCATTCATTAGTGGAGAATGGGCTGTCTCACTAACTTTGCTTTTTTTTTATTTGGGAGAGAGACACCAGCTATAGTAGCGCTAGATGCCAGCTGAGGATAGTTAGCCTTAACATGTGCCATACATTATATTTTTGTCACATATTTTGCCATTTTTAGATAAAATCTGGTGACTCCCAGTAAAAGAAATCTAAAAGTAATCTAGAATATTAATTATATGTTTTATCTGTATGATTGATTACCTGGGATCTGGCATCCTGCAACCAAGAAGAACTTTCCTGAGGAATTAGAGCTTGCATAATGAAGAATGAGCACCAGAGCTCTCAGGTAAGTTTAGAACCTGTTTTAAAGGAATAGTAATTGCAACCCACTGGGTCTTAGGCCCCTTTATTGGTGTAGTCTGACATTTGGCTATGAGTGCCTCTAGCTGTAGTTCTAATTAAGACTAAATTTTTAATGACTTAAAAAACAGATTAATATATTTTCTGTAAATGACTTTTAAGTAGTGTAAGTATAGGCTGGAAGATTTTCCTGGTTATACCTTGTGATGAAAATGACATCAGTAAGTATTTTATTTTTTAGTTGTATGTTTTTGAACTTAAAACTCATTACCTTTGCTTTTAAACTTAAAAATTTAGAAATTTGCAAAATATTTGTAACAAGAGAATAGGGAATTGTCTCTTATTTTGAAAACACTTATAAATTTAGACTGAAGTCATGACAGTTTAACATTTACCCATGTTTATGTTAAGTAGAGATGGGGAATATATATATATATATTCTGTATTAATTTTACCAATTAAAACATGCATAATATATTTATTACAAAACTCAAAACTTTAGGCAACATTACCTTTGACAAAGGTAATCTGAAAGGTTACACCTGTATTTACTATCACCATGGAATACAAGAGGAGTTCCACCAGAAATGAACCAGATAAACCCATAAATAGACTGCTATTGGGCGGTACATAACATCTAGTCAGATCAAACCAGTGTACACTTCAGTGTCTGAGAGATGGCCCCTGACTGTCAGCAAGAGACATCACTGAGGACTTTTTTCCTTTTAAAACTGATACTTTAAGCTTTATGTTCCAAAGACAAGGCCTTTCTCTATCTATATACTCAAAGATATTATGTACTGTGTAGCCAGTGCTTTTAGATTCTCTTATACTCTGACAGGATTTTATTTGTCCTTCAGAACCTGCTTTGAACAATGAAATACTCTTCAAATCTTTATACATGAACAATGACATATATTACATTTGTAAAAACCAGCCTCAACATCATTTTGATTAGCTGGGAAGCTGAATATATATATTTCAGCCATACAAGAGATTAAATTAAAGGGTCAGTTTTAGACCTTCAAGAATACACATTTGAAAATGTCTCCTGCTCTTGTATGGTTGTTAGGCCAGCAGTTGTCTTAGGTAGGGGCTGCTTTGGCTGTAGTGTGAACTGTTAGTTCCCCTGGCTGTCAATCTTCTTGCCTTCTGAAATTAATAATATAATATTCATCTCCAAATGCAATAACAGCTTATAATGCTGCCCGTCTTTAGTCAATGTTTGATAGAGTAACATTACATCTTTCCAATCTAGCCCATAGGTCTGAGTGAGGCCTTTAAAGAGTTCAATGTACTTATCAGGGCCATCTAAAAACTTTCCAGGATCTGACTTTATTGTTTTAGATCACTGAAAGAAAAAAATACATAAACTCTGCTAACTTCAAATTGTCTATTTACTTCTTAAGGGTATTATCCTTAAGGAGCTTACATAAACTCAGCTAAGATAGCGGTAGCCTTGGTGCGGACTGGGTTGCAGATGGTCTAGAAGCCTTGTCTCTTGGGGTGGAAGGGCAACTCAGGGAAACCGTCAATTGTGTAACAATGGTAGAGGATTTGATTAAGGCTAGCTTGTCCTCAGGCTCCAAAGGCTTGGAAGGAACAGCCTCAGGCTCTGGGATACTGAAGGTCTTAGGAGCCTGAGGTATCTGGTTTTCCTGTGGCTCATAGCTACATTTTGAAACTAAATAATGACTATATCTGCACACAAGGCATTTCTGACTATTTTCCTTTTTTATTTACAATATCTTTCTAGTTGTCAAGGTATATTGCAATTAATACTTTCCTCTATATTTCAGATTGGCTTTGGGGAGTCTCTAAAGGAGCAAGAACAAACTTCATTCAACAATTGTGACCCAGAAAATCTACATCAACATGGAAAATAGTTTGAGCATACTCTCTCCATCTCTAATTGGTTTTCATATCCTCAAAGGTGTCCCATGAGTATATTCCACTTCAGGGCAGGTGGATAGCATCTGGGGAGATTGTAAGACAAAATCTGACCAGTTTTTCTACCTTCAAACTTCCATATGATGTCATTCTACCAGGATAATCTCTTGACCTGGGTAGTTACTCACATTGAACATCTATAAGCATAAATTACAATTTTCCTGGTAACAGGACTGTCTATAAAAGTAGGCATAACTTTGTAATAAGCTATTACATATATTAAAAGTGAGTTGGAAGTAGAGCACTTTTCAGGCTACAAAGGAAACCACCTCTAGAGATAGATAAAACAATTATCTGTAGGAGTTTTGCTCCATGCACTAGGGCAAAAACATCTCCATGCAATTGTATTCTCTATCTGGTCACCTAGGCAAATTTTTAGTGAAGGACAAGGCTATTTTGCATAAATTTTGAAGCTCACAGGTCAAACTTATATTTATTACCTAACCATCACATTTTACCTTCTTTAACTAAAAGCACATTAGTTAAGACTGACTAAAATCTCTTCTTACTCTTAGTTAACACAAGGCACAAATGTACATCATTCCCCTGATAGTTGTTGTGCACTGTAAATTTTGCAATTTTCCTCAGCCTAAGTTCTGAATGGGGATAATTAAATGGCTCCACTGAAAACATTAGGGAGAATTCCTAGTTTACCAACAGAGAGAGATGAGTGCAATAGCAAAAGGGAGACTTTTCAGTGATCAGGAACCAGTTTCCACTAGGAATCTTTGTGTATTCACGCCCAAGTACCCCTGGTCATGACCCTTCAGGTGTTCTCAGTTTCTGTTGGCCCACATGATCACAGATCAGTCTCCAGAAAGGAATACAGCTGTATTGATAGTCAAAATTCCATCATCCATTGGCTTCAATGCAGATTCAAAAAAGAGGAAACCTGTCCTCTGCTTTAAAGAGTGGTAGTTGCTCTAAAAGTGTTAAACTAGCTGGCATAGTAACCACTGCTTGTTGAAGTTCCACAAGGGATAGTTTAAAGCCTGAACAATATCACCTAGCACTTTAGAGAAAAGTTTCCAAAGTTCATATCTTATTTTTGAAGTAGTTTTCTTAAACACTTAAATGATGGCTAGACCTAGGACAAGAGGAAAGGTTGGAGATTCTTCCATAGGATGAGTGTGTTTTGGTCCTATACATGTGCTGCTCTTGGAGATAGCTCTTTCTGGTGCCACCCAGAAGTTAATTCTCTCCACTGTGTCTCAGGTTTAGCCTCCTGTACTAGACCTGCCCAGGACACTAAGCCAGGACACGGCTCTTATCTGTGTTCTCCTGGTGGCCATAATTGGGTGTTTCTCATTTGATCCAGAGAAGGGGTATTATGATTTGTGTATAGGTGTTCCCCCAAATCCTCATGCAGTCAGGGGCAGCTTCTGGAATTTGTGATTGATTATTGTGGGTGTGGATGCTGCATCTGCCCTGGGGCAGGTAATTTGCATTATGTTGTAAGGAGCGGAGAGAGGCTAGCTAGCTGCAAGAGCTGCTGCCACTCCTTTTTGCTTCCTGCTCTTTGTTACTGCCATGAAAGGCTGCTATCTGCCCTGTGTCTCTCTGCCTTGGGGCCAGCTGAGTATGGACTGAAACCTCCAGTAACTGTGAGCCAAATAAGCCTTGCCTTTGTCCCAGCAAGGAAAGAGGAGTAACTGAAATACCAGGCATCCTTCTTCTGAAGTGACTTCCTCAACTTTAGTGTTAACAATTGCTTATTTCCTAAGGGCTTCACTTAGTTGGAACAGTCTAGAGGATTTTTCCCTCATTGTACATGTCTCTAAAAAGGAAAGTACAGAGAGCTAGAAAAAAAATCAGAGTAAGGTAAAAGAAAGGAAACTAAAGCAGAGCAGGCTTGATATTTCTTCTAGGGTGTAGAGGAGGATCAGAGTCAGTCCATCCAAGTGAAACCTGTCCTCCAATTTTTAAGAACAGCCACTTACCTAATGTCCTGTAGTTGGGGGAAGGAGTCCTGTGTTTTATTATGCTCATTTTCTAAGTCTGAGCTAGATTATAAAAGACCCATTTTATAGAAGTATATATTAAAGTTCACTAGGGGGATATCTAAATTTACTTTCTCTGGCACCATTGTCTAACCTCAAGCAAGGAGTACAAGTGAATTTAGCAACTAGTTCAAATGCAATATATACAAGAAAAGAGCAGTAACAAATTCTCCCATTAAAGAAATATCATAACCTTATAACCTTTTCATGTTTTAACTTAAATTTATCACACTTTACCAGAACAGTATAAAAGACAAAGCATAAGCAATTGTAAGCAATGACCAAAGACATTTCAAAAAATTTGAAGCATAAAAATTTGTTACCTAGGGCCTGCCAAATAGTTCAGCAGATTAAAGTACCTGCAAGGAGGTGCAGGGGCCAGGGATTCAGTCCCTGGGACAGCTGTACCAGCCCTGCCCTGGCATGCACTGACACAATTGAGACTGGGAGTGGTGGTGCATGCCTGTAATCCCAGCTATCAGGGGCTGTAAAAAGGTGGTTCACTATGAGTCTGATCTTAGTTGATAGGTTATGGCCTTAGTATGGATTACTGAATTATTTTGGTGGTCGTCTGATATGGCTGAAGCCCTTACAACAACAGCTTACCTTCCCAGTGACCAATTCCTCCTTCCCCACTTTCCCGCCCACACAAGGAAGCCTCCAATCAGCTCCTTGCATGTCACTAAACCTGCCCTTCAAACTCCACCTCTGGCAAAAGTCCATAAATTATCAGACTCCCTGTCTTACATCCGAGGATCTGCCCATCGCCCTGCCCTTGGTCCTCTCCTGTATTTAGAGTTAATAAAGGCTTTCCCTCCCCCTATTTCTGCTTCTCTGCTTTGCTGCCACCACCACAATCGCTGCTGCCTCTAAATCTTATCAGTAGTGAGACCCTGAACACCCTGTAGACCCTTCCCTAACATACAAAATAATAATAATAACAATAACAATAAAAATTTGTTACCTAAGGAGTCCCACTACAGAATCTATAAAACAAAATCAAACTCTTACTTCCATCTAATGATATTGGTAGAAGACCTACAAATGATATACTGGAATGAAACTTCAAACCTGAAAGATACCTGGAAAAGTTCATATCTGCTAAAATAGAAAAACAAATTTTAGAAACAATGGAGGTTAAGAGTAGATTTTATTTAATGGGGGAAAGAAAGCTTCTGTCTCAGAGAGGGAAAAAAGGAAACTCAAGCAGTTTCCCCTATTACATTGTTTCTCTGGTATAGGAAATAAAAAGTACAAATATTGACCAAAACATAAAATTGGTATTGAAATACAGGAAGCAATGTTCAGATATAAAGGGGAAGTAGGAATGGGAAGGGGAAAAAAAGGAGGAAATAGAAAAAAATGAAAGATGAAGACAAAATGGAAACTAATCTTTTATAAATAAGGAGGGGGGAGGAGAGTTGGAAGGGAGCTGGGCAGAAAAGAAACAAGACATCATGGACAAATGCCCTAGAATGAATTTGATCATTATGCATGCCTAAAATGTGCCATTAAAGTATTGCACTTTGATAAAAAATGAATCTCTTCCCTTTTTAATATAGTGAATTATTATTTTATTTCTCTTCCTGTATCTACCTCGAAGGAATTGCTAGTAAACCTCAAGGAAAATCATAATCTAAGGTGAAGAAGCTCTATACTTAGGGGGTGCAATCAAGGGCCAGAAACCTTCTGGGGAAGCAGTGATGCAAGAAGCCTCATGTGTAGTATGCAGCAGGCCAGACATGGAACTTAAGACGGGCATGTGTCTCCATATGGAGCCAGAGAATGGCTTTTATTAATCTTCAACTTTTAAATTTTAAAAATAAAATTAATTTATTTGGTTTTTTTGTATATTGATATAATGTTATATCTCAATCAACTTGAAATGTGAACAGTCATGAACTTTTAGGTCTCTCTTAACCGATAACAGTTTAGAAACAGAAACTTACAAACCTTTAAGTCATTTACTTCCTTATTTTTGAATTGCACCTTGATCAGCTTAAAAAATACTTTGTACTGTATTACTTTAAAACATAACAGTTCTGGGGAGATAGCACAGTGATCTAAGTGCCAGACTGGAAAGCACAAAGACCCAGTTCAATCCCTAGTCCTGCGTGCTGTTTTGGCCCTGGAACCCCAGGTGCACCATGTGGACCACTGAAACCAGCTATAGTGGCATAAGCCTGTAATTCCAGCACTGGGAAGGCTGAGACAGGTGGATCACTATGAGTCCAAGCAGCATAACAGGACCTTGTACCAAATAAATAAATACATAATTAAGAAAACAAATTATATTAATATGTTTAAAAGTTTAATGGGGAGGCCAGGCAAATAGCTCAGTGGATTAAAGCACCTACAAGCAGGTGCAGGGTCCAGCTGTTCGATCCCTGGGCCTACCGTGATGGCTCTGACCTCCATGGCATGCTGAGATGGCAATTTAGACTGGGCTTGGGGGTGCTCGCCTGTAATCCCAGCTCTTGGGAGGCTGTAAATAAGAGGATCACTGTGAATCTGATCTTGTAATGAGATCCTGAACACCCTATAGACCTTTCCCTAAGATACAATAAATAAACAAATAAAACAAAATTTTATTGGGGAAAATAAAATTGTAATTTTTTGTAAATTAACAGTTCCCTGTTAATTTACAGCTACTACTCTGGCTTTTCACCTAGGCAATATTAAAGCAATGTTTAGCTCAAAGTAAGGAGGCAGACCTCATACCCTACATATTTTTAGAAAAGGAAACTAATTTTGGTAATAAAACAATTTTCATCCTTACTCTGGTCACGTATTTTGTATTCTTGACTTTACTTTGCATATATCAAAAGAAAATTTTATGCATACTCTATAGCAAGCCTACTAAAACTAAAGTAAATCATTTAATATTAAAGTATACCTTGCTCATTTAAATCTTCTGAATTAATTGTCTTGTAAAATTATAAATTGTTACAAATAAAATAAAATATATTTGCATAATAATGTGTTTTACTACACTATTTCCAGCAGCATTCCAGGCATTGTGATAATGAATTGCCATACATTATTTCCAATTGTTAAACAGTTCATGTAAGCAGATATGTAATCTTTAACTTCTGCAACAGGAAACCTACATTTACAGAGAATCTAAGTTAAAAGAGAGATAGGATCAAGATTGAAACCAAGTCTCGTCAACATCAGTAATCTAATTAGTATGATTATTAGTTATGTTATTCACAGTAGTACTATATTAAATTTAGGGTACAAATGAGAGAAAATGGTTAAAAAGTAATGAATAACCTAGAAATAAAAACATGTGCAATATTTAATTCATATGGAATAATATTAGAAGATATTTGCAAATTATATGAAAATTATTTAAAAGTGTAAAATGTTTTAAAAACTTGTTTTGATCATAGTCACATAGAGACCTAATTGTTTCACAACACAAATATTTCATTCTGAATCAATCAGAGGCTTCAAATAAAATTGTTCTTACTATCTAAACTATGGAAAATGTAGACAATTAAAAATCATGATGTGTGTGTATAGACAGTACAGTTGGGATAGATAACGCTGTGCTTCTACATAATTCTATGAGAGGCAAGATCTATACTAATGGTGGTTGGACAGGATATTAAGTCAGCTTCTAGTACTATGGTCATCCACTGGGAAAATAATTATTGAATTTTTGATATAATTCAGGTATAAAAAATAAGATAAGTAAGCAGCTACACTCTTAATTTACTGATAAGAGACATCTGCTAAAATAATATCTGTAAATATAATATCATGTATGCACCTTGTATGGTACCAAAACATTATGAAAACTGTTTGCAATGTATTAATTTATCGAATCTGTCTTGTTAAGGTGTCTTGAAACTGTCTGATTGCCATTTGTAGTTCAATAAAATAAACAATAAATAAAAAAATAAAGTAAAATAAAAATAAGATTAAGAATAAAAAACAAGTGAAATAATTTACCAATTTAGGGACCAGTGGTATGGCTTAATAGAATAAGTCCTTCCCTGGCAAGCACAAGGGCCTGAGTTCAATCCCTGGTTCCGCAAAATAAATAAATAATAAATAAATAAATAAATGACCAATTTAAGTGTTGATTTTTTTAAAATGCCAATATATAATTAGAATTAGCTATGCCACAGCTTGAATGTCTGTCTGCCTTGAGATTTCTCAGTGAGATTAATTAGCCTACTGCCCTAAATAGTCATGCATACTCAATCTGGCTTTCCCACAAGTCTCAGGATGTGGACACATGTCCAGGAACTTGCTGCCGGACAAACATAGTTGGCTTCTGGTCCAGCTTCCAGTGTAGCTGCAACTTCCTGAGCCTGGTCTGTACATTTGGTTTTGTATCAGAATCCAGTTTCTGAGGTCTAACTTTTATTGTCTATCAATCTATGTTTATAGTGTATGAGTTTCTCCACTTCACATTTCCAAATTTCCCTAATAAATTTCCAATGACTTCTAAACCTCATGATCAGGTTATCATAGGCATGGTTAGAGTTTTTGGTATCAAAATAAGATTTAGTCACCTTCTGTTGCTGTGACCAAACATCTGATGTCTGTGCCTTAAAGGAAAGGTTTATTTTTTGCTCACAGTATCAGAAGTTTCAATACATGCTGGTCAGGCTAAAATGCAGAAGGTCCTGGCATGAATGAAACTACACAGCATGGTCTCAGGAGCCAGCCAGAGAAGGGAGGTTTCCAGGAGGGAGGGAGAGACACTCTTCAAGACCATGTCTTGGAGTGCTGTGGTCCCAGCTCCAAACAGGAGACATCATCTGCAAGTGCTGCCTCGCTCCAGTCACCTTCCACGAGTCCCACTCTGAATACCTAATGGCTTTGAGGGGGAACCGCATAGATCCAACTCATCACAAACTGATGATTGGAGCACTCTGCATTCATTAGGTCCTATGCTTAAAGGACATGCTATGATTTTTTCTTCCTGGAAAAAGACCAAATAAACAAATGCAAAACATACGCTTTTTTTGTTCTCATGGGGATTTATTTGTTTGGAATTGTAAAATATTTTCAAGGATTAAAAAATTATCTGAAAGTCACCGCCTAAAATTCTGTGCTTAAAATTCACAGAAACATAACTATGAGATGGTAAGATACAGTGATTTTTTACATTTTAAATATGATATTCAAAAAAATTTCAGCAGCATGCCACTAAATTACAAACAGAATTAATGAGAATAGATTCCATTCAAAAAAGAGACGTCAAGAAAACAAATGGAAAAATAATAAGCAAGCTAACAAAAGAAAGAAAAAATTGAGCCACGGGCATCATGTTTAAAGTAAAATCCAAGAAAAGCCCAACCAGCCAAGAAGATAGCTCAAGGGCATAATAAGCACCTGCCTGGCAAGTGTAAGAGTGTAGGATTCCAAAGTAAATCCCCAGTACCACAAAACAACAACAGAAAAGCCCAATCAGTAAATCCCAGTCTTGTGGCCAAATAATCATAAAACCTAAGCCTAAGTAACTTTTACCTTGTTTTCTATTGCAATATCTAAACCATGACACATAAATGCCTAGATTGCTTTCCTTTCAACCAAAAACTTGCAAGACGTATTTACAGGTTGGAAAATCACAGGCTGAAATAGTCAAATTCAACAACAAAATTAGACTTAAATATGTAGATGTTTTGGAATTAATCATATCAGGAGTTTAACATAACTATGATAGATCTGCTAAGAGATCTGATGGAAATAGTGAGATCATGCATGAATAGATGGTAATGGGAGCAAAAAGATTGTAATTCTAAAAAAGAAATCAATGAAAAATGTAATTCAAAAGCACTATAACAAAACAAGAGTAGTTTCATCAGAAGAATGTCAACAAGCTAGAAAAATCCAATGAGTTATATGTGCAGCAATAGAAGATTCTCAGAAAGAAAGAAGATTTCTTGTTAGGAACAGAAACACTGAGGAATTGTTGGACAATTGTAAAATTATAATGTGTGGAAAGAATGCCATAAGTAGGAAAAAAACAGAAGAATAACCAGGATTGATGGCTGAAAACTTTTCAAAGATTTTATCATGCAATAGATACAAGCTCAGGGAGCATATAGAGTAAATATAACAAGAAAAGATATATATCTACAAATGAGTGTTAGCACAGAAGCAGAAAGTTTAGAGATTTAAGGAAACATTAATGGATTTTTTTCTTTTATGTGCATATATTGATATCACAGATGTTTGCAATATTTAAATGACATTATACACATTAAATATACACTATTCATGTATATATTCCATTTATATTCCATATATACTGTGGCAGTGATATGCGTCCTCTGGGGAAGATATTGTACACTTATGAAATTCCTCATACCTTAGAAAATACTTCCAAATCCTTAGAATGTGTTTATAGGAAAAAAGTAAAATCTTTAACTATTATGTTTTCTACTCTTCAATTTCTTCTCATTATTGTGAATCTTCATTTAAACTAAATTCATCTTTGATCTTTAATATATAAGCACAAGAATATAATTAAAGTAAAATAAAATAGTGAATGCAATTAGAGGAATGTAAAGGAGCTTGCCCAAGAATACATTGCATGTGCTGCACAATTGTACACATCCATGAATTTCCACTGAACCAGAACTTTTATCTCTTTAATGGAAGCAAATATCAAAAATAATATCTGCAACAAGATGGATAATAATGTTTTAGTTTGTGAGCTAACTGGTCTCACAAACTAAAACCCAGAACTACTTAGTTCTGCCAATGTGCCAAGAAGTGACCACAGAAAATATATAAGTGAATAAACATAGCTCTGTTCTTAAAAATAAAATGCCTTTATGAGCACTGAATTTAGCTTTCATATACTTTTCATGTTGGTTTTCTCTTCACATCTTCAGATAAATTAACAAATTTAAAACAAAGTCTTCCCTTAAAGTCCAGAGAAAACGGTGCAGCAATGTTGTGTTTCGTGAAAAGGGTATATATAGTTTTCTAACCCCAAGTATTTGGGAATCAGAATTTTTCACATTTAATAAACAGTATTATTAGTAGAATCATTGCTAAGAAAATTAATCGATAATAGTAGATCTCAAGACATACATTGTAACATCCATTTTGTGTTTCATAATGCATTTGGTTAGGATTCTTACTTTGACAGCTGTATGTTGTACTTTCACATCCACCATTTATTACTTTGATAGAGTTGAATAAATATTTAATCATGAGAACATTTGTTTCCCAAAAGATAACACAACTGGGATGCATACTATCGGTAATGGTCAACTCTTCTTATACATTAGAATTATCTCTAGAGAAGCTAAATCTCAACATTCAGATAAATGGATTCTTCTGATGATTACAACTTACACCCAAAGGACCAAACTACTGGTCTTCTGAACACCAGAAGTTTGTGCCTCATGAATTTTAAAATTTATATTTTGTATAATCATTTTGCAAATGTTAACATCAAGAATGTAATTTTTTTGGTCTCACTTTGCAGACCAGGCTGTCCTTGAACTCACTTTGCAGCTCAGGATGACTTGAAATCACTATGATCCTCAGATCGTCATGCATCAGTGTCCTGAGTGCTAGATTCATGTGTGTGCCTTCAAACTCAGAAGAATGTAATGTGTTTAAGAAATAATATATTTAAATATTGATTAGAGCCTTTATAGAGACTTCAAAGCTATTAAACTCTTCAAGATAGTAAAGGAATGAAAAACTTCCATTTCCATAAAATTTCTAATGAGAAATGTACAGAATTAAGAGGTAAAATAGATAAAGCAAAAAAAGAAATCATATATACTTCCAACCCAGTTGTTATATCATAGAAAATTTTAGGAAAGAAAGCAAGATATTTCAATCCCTAGCACCACATGCCATGCTGGTCCCATCCCTAGGTGCAGGCACATGCGTGTAATCTCAGTGCTGGGGAGCCTGAAAACAGGAGGTTCACTGTAAGTCAGAGTTTTGTAGTAACAAATGCAGAGAGAGAAAGAGAGAGAGAGACAGAGAGAGAGAGAGAGAGAGAGAGAGAGGGAACAAATGAGTCTGAAAATTTCTTTCTATTTTATACCGACCCTGTTTCTCTACTCATGTGCTTTTAAGTTGTACAATTGCAGCATCATTCCTTTCTTTCAATTTCAATCAATAAAAAAATAATTAACAAGCATGTTCAAAATAAGCAGGTTGGATTCCACAGTATGCTTCTTTTCCTTCTAATATTTCATATTTTGCAGTCACTACCTTGTCTATGTTGATCTGCTTGATTGCATTTTCAACCGTTAGCTTTTCCAAAGCGATCATCAGGGAAATAAAATCATCAAACAAAACTTCGAAGCTTTATGTTGTAGCCTTTTTTTCAGTAAAGGAAACACACATAATCCTTGATACAGCAGAAATCATATTATAACATTTAGAAGTGTTAGCAGAAAAAAATACGGCATTATGCTCTGTGTTTAGTGATGAGGCCAGCAAAGCCAGATAGCATTACAATAGCTATAGGTGCAAGTTAATAGCCTTCATTTGGTAAGAACCCTGAGTAGTGAGTCCTATCAACTAGGTGACAAGCAGGCTGTCAGTCTAATTATCTCTACAGTTATCTCACAGTATTGTCTTGAAAAGTTAAATATGCATTGAAACAGGAAAGGTTATTTTTGGATGCTTTTAGCAATTTTCAAATTAAGCATATATATATACACTTCTTAGCAAAAAATCAAGAAGAAGATACATAACATGATTAAACTCAATGTAAGATAATTGTTATGCTTATAGCAATGTTCATTGATCTTTTTGGTTATGCATTAAACCAATCTAGGAGATGGTAAATTACATTATGAGAATACAGTTTATAAAAATTGTCATCAAACTTCAGTGACTTGATGTCACTGTACAAAGATGCTTATCACTTAACCCCATATCCCTTAAATATACTATTACATGGCAAATACTAATTTAAGATGATATATTAGAGGATGATATTCACTTGAATTTAAGGACATAATTCCTGGTTATCCAGAAGAAATTAAATAATCAGAATTACCTAAAATAGAAATCAGGGTGGGGCCAGGGAGATGGCTCAGTGGAATAAGTGCTTCCCCGGCAAGCACATGGGCCTGAGTTCAATTCCCAGTTCCACAAAAAAATAAATAAATAAATATAAATAAATAAATAAATAGAAGTCAGGGGTCATAAATATAGCTCAGCTACAAGTGCCTGCCTGGTAAACACAAGATCCTGAGTTTGATTCCTGGTACCAAAAATAAAATGATAAAATAAGATAAAATGAAATAAAAAGCAGTGAGACAGATCTAAAATAATAGTTTGAGGAATGCCATAGCCACTTCCCTGTGAAATTAGTGAAAATTGTTTCTTTTTTAATGTATTTAGTACAAGGTCTACAGGGTCTTGATACACAAATCAGACTTGTAGTGATCCTCCTGTTTCAGCCACCCAAGAGTGGCATTATTGGCCTGTGCTACCACACCCAGTCTTAGGTGTATCTCAGCGCACCCTGGGGGCAGGGGTCAATGTAGCACACAGGGGTGTTTTTATGTATGTATGTATGTATGTATGTATGTATGTATGTATGTATGTATGTATGTATTTAGTGGCCAGCTCAGCCTGCCCTGGGTGAGGGGCTGACACTGCTTGTGCTGTGGATCAAACTGTGGTCCCTGAGCTTGTCTAAGCAGGTGCTTTAAACCACTGAGCTATCTGGCTCATCCCAAGTTTCAAAAACAATAACCTCTGGAAGTCAAGTCTCCTCAGGATTTATCTTGTAACCCTGTACCTCACTCTGTGGATCCTTTGTTTGTGTCAGCCATGTGGATGAGTCATGACCATTGCTTGACCAGTTTGCTCTCTGTGAAAGCCTGAGAAAAAGTTTCCTCTCCTTGTGTGAAGGGAAATTTTGTGCCTGAATATACAAAATAGTTAGGATGGATATGTGGCTACTTTCTCTTAATTCAGTAAGAAGAAAGACTTTTATTAATAATGTTGGGAAAGGAGGTCATGTCTGTATCTTGTGCTATAAATGACTACTACAAAGGCAACAATGTGCAATGCATTGATTGTTGCGGCTCTCCTGCCAACCTGTTTTGAGGCTGTCTCATTGCAATTTGTTTCTCAATAAAATTAATTTAAAAAAGAAAAAAAAGAAAAGAACAGAGGTCATACAATAAGTGAAAATATGCCAATCATCAGTAAATATTCATACAACAAAGTCATATATATGCATACATATATATATATATATATATGTATGCATATATAGTTGTTGTTGTTTTTTTCTTTTTTTCTTTTGGCAGACCTTTGTGCCTTCCAGGCAAGTGCTTATTCTACTGAGCTAACTTCTCAGCCCCTGCTTGTTGTTTTTATTTGTTTGCTTTGTTTTTTCATTGCTGAGGATAAAACTCAGGACCTTGCACTTGGCAGACAGGTACTTATGACACTGAGCTATCTCCAGAGCCATAGTCCCAACTATCCTAACTAAAACTATGTCCCTCCATTGCACTTTCTACTTCTGCAATATGGAAACCATTAAAAGTAAAACAAATATTGGACTGGTAATGTGGGTCAATAGCAGAATACTTTGCCTCTGTATATGAGGTACTGGACCTAAGCCCCAGCTCAGTAAATGGAGCAAACTAAAACAGAGCTAAGAATTCCTAAAGAAGAAATTCTACCTACTAACTCTGCCCATACCTGAGAGTTTCTACAAATTCTTCCTGGTAGCCTACCTACAGATTTTCATTCTCCTATACAGTACTCACAAACATACAAGCTAATTCCTTACACAGTGTCTAAGTATTCTTCTCCTACCAGTTTTAGTTCTTTTTCAACCCTTCAGCCCTAATTGATATAGTCACATGTGGTGTGTTTCATAGCAGCAATTTCAACAACTTTTATTCCATATGTTAGATGATCATTTTTTTTGGAATTCTGATGGGTCAGAAGTTGCATAGCATTTATAATGACTAAGCAACCAAACTTTATGTAACCTGCAGCCAGATACTTGAGTACTATAACCAAGAAAAATCATAAAAAGAAAGATTATGAGAAGGGTTTTGTGTTTAATTTTTAAACAGGGCACAAATATATTCAAACAGAAGCAGAAAAAGAATAAATGTGCTCCTTTATCTGAAATGTTCACAGAGATAGAATTAACTAAATAAGTTTAAGCATGTATTTACCTAATTACCTAATTATATTGCTTTGTTTCTTTGATCTTTCTTTGATATTAAAGGAGTCTAAGATATTTATGTATACAATCAGTGTGTTACTCTAAAACAGCAAAAGCTCTCACCTCAGTAGCTATTGACACATTTATAACACACTAATTTTGAACAGTGATCTGTAAAATTTCATGTAAAAGGGATCTAAAGTCCGTAATGTCATTAATAATTGTTCTATAATGTGAACTCCAGCCTTTAATATTTTTCTCATTTTTGAAAATCTTTTAAACCATGAAAATGAAGAAATTAAAATGCCCTTAAACAATTAAAAAGTTCAAATTCAGTTTTCAGGATTTCCTGATTTGATTTGAATGTCTAAAGATATCTTTTGGTAGGAAGGAAAACAGAGACAGGAGACATACTGGCTTAAAGCCTAGATGCTAAGTGAAATCAGTCTTTAGATAACAAACCCTTAAATCCATAGCTAATCATTAGTGACTGTCTGTGTTTTTTTCCCCTAACAAAACACCACATTTTGTGATATCACATATTATTTTAGTGATTTTTCTATGATTTATCAATAGTAATCCAACATGAGAAAATTTCTATTCAATATTAAAAACTTCAGCTATAGTTATAAATAATACCAGCTATATAATGAAATGATGAGACTAGATTTGTTAGGCGTAGATGAAGAATGTCCACCAAAAGCATCATGGGCTAGGGAGCGAAGTCCTTTGGAAGATGGCTGAACCTTGGTCACAATATAGCTGACTTGCTGTCAGGAGGGGTCTGGGGAAGTGGTGGGTCCTCAGGACTCTGGTCTGGAAGGGAACACCTCCCTGCCCAGATCCTCCCTTCTCTCTCTTCTTCCTGGCCACCATGATGTGAGCAGGTTTCTTCCTCTCTATGCTCTTGCAGTGTCCTTTGTCCCTTGGCACTGACTTACTATGGACTGAAAACAGTCGAAATAACCTTCCCTCCCATCAGTTGTGGGTGTCAAGTATTATGACCCAAATATAATGTGAATAATATAAATATCCTCACCACAAAAATATACA
The DNA here is from genome assembly GCA_004027165.1 of Ctenomys sociabilis. Classification (NCBI taxonomy): domain Eukaryota; kingdom Metazoa; phylum Chordata; class Mammalia; order Rodentia; family Ctenomyidae; genus Ctenomys; species Ctenomys sociabilis. The sequence continues at coordinate 994 of PVKA01018402.1, read as the reverse complement.
TTTATGAGTTGAACATATATTAGCTATATTTAGAAATTCCATAATTTTTATTTATAAATATAAAATATATGTTCCTATATAGTCTGCTTACTTTGTAAAATTTTATCAGTTAAAATAAATTAAGGAGTTATTTGCTTATAAATGTAATGTAAAAAATGGAATTAATGATGCATTATGGGCTTTGAAAGACCTATAAATGCAATATAACATTAAATATAACATTTAAATAGAATGTAAACAATAGAAAGTAAATATAGCATTTACTTTCTAATGTTTCTCTTTTTTTGTGTGCGATTTCAATGAAAGTCTTATAGACTTTTGGTTGTCTTGCTACCTCAAAAGTCTTTTATTAGGTTAACCTACTGATCAAAATATGTAACTTATTTATAAAAAAGGATCAAACTGCTTTTCATAGAAGTTAGTTGACATTTGAAATAGGAAAGAAGAAAACCACCTGCTTTATTGATATATGGATTCAAATTCTTCAAAAATTATAGCAAAGCAATTCATTACTAGTAAATAACGAGGCACAATGAAATAGTAAAGGTATTAGCCATATAGACATCTTACATAAAACAGCCAATAGTAAGTGTGTAGTTACTAATATTTGTTGCTTCAGAGTAGAAAAAAGATGTGAAAGAAGATTAAAAATATGCCAATGAAAGCTTCATTTCTGGATGTTAAACAACTAGAGTTTGCAGACCAAAAATGAGACAGACAGATGAGCTATAAAGTTAGCCAATATTTTGGCCCTAGCCCTTCAAGGTCAGTGAGGACTCAAGACATAAGAGAACCTCTGCTGTGACATCCTGTAACTCAGTGGTGTCCCAAATTTTCTGATGTAGGAGAGTATGGGACTATAAATGGAAAGTGACCAATGATGCATATTGTGCCTCAGGATAGTCACCCAGAGAGAAAACATTCTCTCATACTTTTACAGAGTGAAAATTGGTCAAGCAATGGCCATCACTTAGTCAGATGGCTGAGGCCTTCC
>PVKA01018401.1:0-43944 GCA_004027165.1 Ctenomys sociabilis | reverse complement strand
AATGGTGGTTGGACAGGATATTATGTCGGCTTTTAGTGCTATGGTCATCCACTAGGTAAATAATTATTGAATCTTTGATATAATTCAGCTATAAAAAAACCTGTAAATATAATTTCATGTATGCACCTTGTACAATACCAAAACATTATGAAAACAGTTTGCAATGTATTAATTCATCGACTCTGTATGGTTAAGGTGTTTTGAAACTGATTGACATTTGTATTTCAATAAAATAAAAATAAATGAAAAAAAAATCATTGTAAATTGGTAGATTCACTTGGGATCTTTTCAATATTTAGTACTTTTTGCATTATATCTTCATTATATAGGCTTACATAAAATGATAAAAAAACTTTCTATAGCTTTTAAAATAAATTCTCTTTGTAAATTTACTCAGTACTTTTTGTGATAAGCAGGACCTTTTTATAAATTATTATTTGTTATATATAAAATATTGTTTCAGATGTAAAAATAAATAAATAAAATTAAAAAAAGAAACAGAATTTATCGCTTGCATGTTATCTGACTACAGTAAAATGAAACTGGAAATACATGACAAAAGAAGCCAGAAAAAAACTGATAAATACATGGAAAATATAAAACACCCTCCTTAGCAACCAATGGGTTGTTTAATTTAAACAACAAATTAAATATATACAATTCACTGAAAATTCAAGCACAACTTGGGTTGCAGTGAAAACAGCTCTTAGAGGGAAATATATAGCTAATATATAAGTCACAGATTAGAAAACAGAATGTAACAAATAAATATCCTTATGCTGCATCTCAAATATCTAGAAAAGGAAGAGTAAACCAAGCCAAAACCAAAGAAGGGAGGAAAGTTTTAAGATCACAGCAGAAATTAATGGAGATGAAAAAACAATGCATAGAATTAACAAGTCAACATGCTGGTTCTTTAAAGTATTAAATACAATTGATAAGCCCCTAGGTAACCTCATCTAAAAGAGGAAAGAAAAACTCAAATACAAGCAATAAGGAGTGAAGAAGGTGAAATAACCACAGACCCAGTGATAAAACAGAGGACCATCAATAGCTGCTTTGACAATCTTTCCTCACACAGAATGGAAGACACAGAGGAAATGGACAGATTCCTAGAAAGGCACAAATTGCCAAACCTGAATCAAGAAGATATGACAACTCTCAGTAACCCAATAACAGCCAATGAAATACAAATGTAATAAAAAAAAAAAACCTGCTGAAAACAAAAAGTGCAGATCCTGAAGGATTCACAACTGAATTCTACAAGAAACTTACAGAAGATATAATCCTCATATTCCTTAAGTTCTTCGATGAAATTGAAAAGGAAGCAGTCCTCCCAAAAATCATTTCTGGAGGCAAGTATTATACTGATACCAAAACCAGGAAAAGACACAACCAAAAAGGAGAACTACAGGCCAATCTCCTTCATGAACATAGATGCAAAAATCCTTGATAAAATCCTAGCAAACAGAATACAGCAAATCATCAAGAAGACTGTACACCATGACCAGGTAGGATTCATTCCAGAGAAGCAAGGATGGTTCAATATATGCAAATCTATAAATGTAACATATATCAATAGAACCAAATCTAAAAAACACATGATCATCTGAATAGATGCAGAAGAGTCTTTTCACAAAGTCCAACATTCATTCATGTTCAAAGTCCTACAAAAAATTGGAATAGATGGCCTCCACTTCAATCTGATAAAAGCCATCTACAACAACCCAATGGTTAATATATTTCTAAATGGGAAAATACTGAAATCTTTTATTCTCAGAGTGGTACAAGACAAAGTTGTCCTCTATCACACCTCCTATTCAATATAGTTCTGAAATCATTAGCTAGAGCCTTTAGAGAAGAGGGAGAAATAAAAGAAATAAGAATAAGTAAAGAAGAAGTGAAATTATTATTTGCAGATGACATAATACTTTACTTGGAAGACCAAAAAAACTTCTTCCACCAAGAAGGTGCTAGACTTAATACACAAATTCAGCAGCATAGCAGGATACAAAGTCAGTACTCAAAAGTCAATAGCATTCCTCTACACAGATAACAAACACACTGAGATGGAAACTATAGAAACAATACATTTTACAATAGCAATAAGGAAAATGAAATACCTTGGAATTAATCTAACTAAAGAAGCCAAAGATCTTTTCAAGGAAAATTATAGTACTCTTAAAAAAGAGATCACAGAGGATTTCAGAAAATGGAAAGATATTCCCTGCTCCTCAACAAGAAGAAGCAACATTGTGAAGATGGCTATACTCCCAAAATTGTGGAACAGATTTAATGCAATCCCTAGCACACAATCACCAACATACCTCACAGACCTAGAGAAATCATTCCTAAAATTTATTTGGAACCAGAAAAGACCTAGAATAGCAAACGCAATCCTGGCCAACAAAGACAAGGCAGGAGAAATCACAATTCCTGACTTGAAATTATAGTACAAAGCTACTGTGCTGAAATCAACATGGTTTTGGCAACGAAATAGACCTTAGGATTAGTGGAATCAATTAGAATATGCTGAAGCCTCTACCAACACACTCAGCCTCCTGATCCTTCACAAAGGGCCCAAACCAGCTTACTGGAAGAAAGATAGACTCTTTAATAAATGGTGCTGGCAAAACTGGCTTTCTACATGCCGAAAACTAAAACTTGACCCAGATCTATCACCATGCACTAAGCTAAAGTCTAAATGGAATAAAGATCTAAACATTGAAACAAAAACTAAATCTCCTGGAAAAGAAAGTCAAAGGAACTCTTGAAGACATAAGTGTAGGCAGAGTTCATGAACAAAAATGAGTTCACACAGGTTACACTTGAAAGAATTAACACCTGAGGCCTTCTCTTATTGAGAAGGTTTTGCATGTCAAAAGAAATTACCAACAAAGTGAAACTGCAACCCACAAATTTAGAAACAATCTTAACAAATAAGCACTCAGACAAATGTCTGCTCTCTAGAATTTATAGAGAACTAAAATACATTAGGACCTCAAAATTTAAAGACCCAATCCAGAAATGGGCACCCAAGATGAACACACACTTCTCAGAGGATGAAATTCAAGAAGTGAATAAATATATGAAAAAATGCTCCACATCACTAGCCATCTGTGAAATGCAAATAAAAACAACACTGAGATACCATCTCACCCCAGAAAGAATGGCTATCATAAGGAAATCAACCAACAACCAATGTTGGAGAGTCTGTGGGGAAAAAGGAACCCTTCTCCACTGCTGGAGAGAATATACAGTGGTGCAATCATTATGGAAATCAATGTGGAGACTCCTTAAAGATTTAGGACTGGAAATCCCATTCAAACCAGCTGTCCCCTACTGGGAATTTTCCAGGAGGAACTTAAAACATCATATCATACCTATGTTTATAGCAGCACAATTTGTGATAGCCAAATCTTGGAAACAATCAAGATGTTCATCACCTGAGGAATCAATGAAAAAGAGGTGGTATTTGTATACAATAAAGTATTACTCAGCTGAAAAGAGTGATACACTCCAAGCCTTCATATATAAGTGGATGCCACTTGAAGATATACTCATAAGTGAAATAAAACAGACACACATATGTAAATACCATGTAGTCTCCCTAGTATAAGAAGTCAAAAGATGAAATACAAATAGAAAGGTATAACACAATTAAAAGGAAAGCAAGAACTTGAAGACAAGACAATGAAGGAGAAGTGCTAGGAAACTCGACAGAGGCAAAGCCATACAGCTATATGTGCACAGGCAAGGCAATGATCCTGAGAATCTTCAGAAGATTTTCTAATCTAGTAGCTAATTGGAAGGATTCTCACTGTGACTAACTATATATGCTGATACCTGTGAACTAAGCAGCTGCACTGAAGATGGTAATTTGTAATAGTAGGTTCATGCTTGGAGTGCCTGTCATTGTTGTCTTCTGAATATGTGCTGCTTATCATGACATGCTGTTTGCTGCAGTGCAGTCTCTAGGGTAGATGTTTGTTTAAAAAGGAGGGGGTCTCTGGCAAGCACAAGGGCCTGAGTTCGATACCTGGTTCTACCAATAAAAAAAGAGGGGAGTGGTGAATGAAGGCAGGAGGCAGGAAAAGGAGTGTTGCAGCACTGACCTGCTACAATGCTGTATATGGTTACATTTCTAAATTTATGTGTAAACATATATAATTGTTTATTCCTATGTTTAAAATACATTTTAAATTTTTTACATTACATTTTGTAGGGACTTAAGTTTAACATATCAATACTTGGTGAAAAATAGCTGTTCCATGTTAAGCCTAAGATGTTTGATATTCAGACAGATAGTAAGGTTAAGCTCAACAGCCTAGGTTGTATGATACTAACAATAAGCTTCTCTTCTGGAGAGTTAACAACTTAAGCTTGCAGACCAAAAATTAGAGGAAAAAGGGCTACAAGGGCAGCCAATATTTTGGCCTTAGCCTTTCAAGGTCAATTAAGACTCAGGACATAGAAGAACCTGTACTGCAATGTCATGCAACTCAGTTGTGTCCCAAATTTTCCAATCAAGGAGATTATGGGGCCAAAGAGGAAAGTGATTGATGATGTAGCGTGTGCCTAACGAGAGTTGCATGGAGAGAAAACATTCTCTCAGCCTTTCACTAAAAGCAAATTGGTCAAGCAATGGTCATGACTCATCCACATGGCTGACACTGACAAAGGTTCTACAAACTGCAGTACAGGGACTTAGGATAAATCCAGAGAGGATTTAACTGACCTTAATCAGATACAAATGCTACAATTCTTGTCACATAGGTCTTTATCTTGATCTTTCCATCCAGCAGAGAAGGATAAAAATGAAGTATAAGAAGTAAAGTCATATTATTATGCTGAGCTGTAAAAAACTCAAGTCAGCAACTTCTGACAATGCCAGACATATGGAAAACCCAATACTATTATGCAGTACTGGACTATTTTGGAATATTTTGCTGAATTTAAAGATCTATATTTTTTAAACCAAGGTTTTATTTCTTTATTTATTTATTTATTTATTTTGGCGGGACCAGGGATTGTACTCAGGCCCTTACACTTGCCAGGGAAGCACTTATTCCACTGAGCCATCTCCCCAGCCCCACACCTATAATATTTAATTGACAAAACTAAACAAAAAAGGGATACAAATGAATGACCATTTTGTATCTGTATATTCAAAATAGTTAAGATAGATATACAGCTACATTCTCTTAATTCAATGAATAGAGGGATCTGTCCTAATAGTGTTTGTAAATAGAATGATGTCATGTTTGCATCTTGTACAACAAATAGCCACTAAGAAAACAATATGCAATGTATTAATTATGGAAACTGTCCTACTAATTTGATTTTAAACTGTCTTATTGCTATTTGTTTCTCCATAAAATTATGGGAAAAAAGAAGATTATACACCATGTCCAAGTAGGGATTCATTCCAGAGAGGCAAGAATAGTTTAGCATATGCAAATCTATAAATGTAATATATTATATCAATAGAACCAGATCCAAAAGCCACATGATCATCTCAGTTGATGTAGAGAAGGCTTTTCAGCTTCTCTCTTGCTCTGCCCTGGATGTAACTGGGCTCGCCATGGGTGGACTGCAGGGGCTGCTCTGCCCACAGGCCAGCTCTCCCTCTGTCTTGCTATTTGTTGTGGTTAGCTACGCATTGTCCAGGATGCTATTCATTTTCCCCTACTGACGCCCCTCACATAGGGTCTCTCCCACCCTGGTAATGTGCCTGCCCCCACGCGCAGCCCTCACACATGCTTTCCTAAAATCTCCACCTCTGTTCTCTTGCCTGTGCAGTCAGAATGGAATTCATTACCCTAAATCTCCGCATCTCAGGCATAGTGACAGCTGGGCAGGCAGGGAGGGAACCGCTAACTTCGTTCTTCTGCAGAACTGGTTCCTGACCTCTGAAGAGCACCCTGCTCCTCTGGTTGGCCTCACCAAGGGGAGATCTCCATAAGCAGTCCTTGGGAGCTGGACAAATGGTCACCCCAAAGTACTGAAGCCCTCCTTTTCTCAGTTCTTATTAGCCATCTCATGAGATGCGGACACTGTAGATAAGCACTGTGTCACTTCTCGTGTCACACATTTCTTTACTAACCAGGACTGACCTAGATCTTCTATATAGCAGACACTGGAGCACAGCAGGAACCATTTCTGTGACCCCAGTGTCGAGCCCAGGGCTCAACATGCTTTAAGCACTCACTTTGTGCTGCTTCCTGGAGAGACGGATGAGTGGATGACAGCTGGGGTGGCCGTATGTCAGGCTCTGTAGACAATGTTTGGGTTAGTAAGTCAGAGAGGGCTGCCACCTCTAACAGCCATGCCCTCTGGTAAAGCTTTGCTTGTGCCATCCTCTCCTCTGGCTCCACAAGTGCTAGGAGAGAGGGAAAGAAATAGAAAGAAAAGGTTAGGGACAGACACTTTGGGGGAGGCTTCTCAGTCCCTCTACAACCCATCCATCACTTTATGGAACTAATCAGTCCCTACTGGGGATACCACAAAATCTCTGAGGCCACTAGGGCAAAGCCTGGTTTGGCCAAGGTGCCACAGAGAACATGGTTCCTTTGGGGTGTCTGCTCACTCTGGAGCACCCCACTGCTGCCACCACCCTTTGGCAGCAGTGGATGGTCACATGCCACTCGCGTGGCTGCTTACATGGGCATTCGGTCTTTCATTTCCCTAAGCCACAGCACACGCAAGCCCTCTTTCCAGGGTCACTCTGTGCACCTCCTAGGCAAGTACACTTGTTTCAATGCAGAATTGAGACCTGCCCGACCCAGATCCAATACCCCACAGCCCTAGAAAGGTCACAGCAACCTCCATCAAGGCCAGACCGGACTCGCCACCGTGAAATTCAGTCTCAACTGCAGGAACAGGAATGCCAGGGCAGGTGGGTGATGTTCCTTCATGGCCTAGCAGAATGGCTCAGTGCTAAGTGTGCTGTCCACAGCTGTTTCCAGAATAGCCACATTCACCTGAGAATTGGAGCTACTTAGAATATTTGTAGCCCGTTAAATAATCAGGCATAAAATCACGTTTTAGAGTTTCAGATGCCTATAGTGGTTGATACATTCTGCCAACTTGGAAAGGAAGTTGAAGCAAGGAGCCAGGATCCCCACTTTGTAAACATCCTGAGCTTGTAGAAGAGGAGGCAAGGAGGCGGTGTGGGTGGGTAGCCAGCATACACTATAAGAGAAGAAGACAGGTGCTTGTCCCCACCCCCTTCTGCTCTTTTTGCTTTGGCTGTCATTTGCGCCCTGAACTGTTGATCCTGGGCCATGCCACCCTTCCTTGGACCCAGCTAGCCAATTATGGACTGAAACCTCCACAGGAGGTGAGCTAAATAAACTTTTCTGTCCTTCACTTCAGGCGTCAGTATTCTGTCTCAACAATCAAGAGAAATGTAATCAAGACATCAGAATGAAGAAGCATCCCATCTGCTAGCTGTTTGTCTGGAGCCCAGGTCTCACTGTTGCAATGTTTGGTTCACAAGTAGGCCTTTCCTCTCATAGCATCAGTCAGAATGGTCGCAGTCACCTGCACACTTCAAGTTGCTGGAGATTGGGGTCACAGACAAGTGAATACAAATGAATGTTGCCCCCTTGATCGCTCTGGAAGCTACAGCATGGCCTTGCAGAGCTATACCAAGTGTAAGGTGGTTTCCTCTGCGCAAAAGAGAAAAAAAGAAAACCTTTGTTGCTTGGCTACTGAAGAGATTACAAGGACCCTCTGGGTGGAGGAAGGAAGACAAAGAATGGATGGGGCTCAGATGGGGGCTGGAGCTTGCTTGAGCGGTACTGTGTCCTCTTAGCAGGTGCTGATTGGGGAAGGTTTGGGGCATATGTGCAAAACAGAAGAGGAAGCTTGAGGTAAACCGGGGGAAAGTCAATGTAGGAGCTCTCTTCCTCCTCTCTGATCCCGGGACCACACTGACTCGCCACAGTGACGACCAGGCAGACTTTCCTGTGGGCACAGGCCCATCACTAAGGATGCCATTGAACCAGGTTCCAAACTTTTCTGCTCCCACAGGACAGATTCCTGTGGAACTTCAGCCAACAGCCAGTAGGGAAGGAGAGAGAATTTCAGCTGCCCTCTGGGCCCCACCAGCATTCACCGTGTGGCCTTATTCTCCGGGCGGTGAATCCTGTCTGAGTGCCCAACCCACCCAGCTCCCCCGCTGGGTCACACCTCTCTCTTCCTGTAACCACACCAAGCATAATCATTTTGGAGGGAGTCTATCAATGTTCTTTGGTGCCATAAGCCAGAGAGCTCCTATAGCTAGTAAGGATCCAGAGCTAGAGCCAACCATGGCAGCATATGCCTCTAATCCTGGCACTTAGGGGGCTAAAGCAGGAGGCTCACAAATTGGAGCCCAGCCTGTGCAACTCAGCTAAATCTTGTGTCAAAATAATAACAATAATCATAAAGCGAGACTAGAGATGTAGCTTACTGCAAAAGCCTGGGGTTCAATCCCCAATACTATCCAAAAAAAAAAAAAAAAAATCTGAAGCCACAAATTCCAGTGAGCCAAACTAGCAGATTCCTCTTTTCATATTTTCTTTAAAGCAAACTAAACCCTGCCTTCAGCTCCCATGTTCAAAAATTTAGACAGCACCCCTTGGGATGTGTGGCCCGAGGTGACAGGGGAAGGAGCCAGGACAGACAGACCCAGGCTACACCTTCACTGGCTGGCTGTGAACATCAAGCAGGTAACAGCCTTCTCAAGCGCAAGAGAGCTCACACGTCCTAGTGGATGAAATGGTTGTGATTGTGAGCATACACACACACACACACACACACACACACACACACACACATGCACTTGCACATAGGCGCACCCACGTGCACAGGTCTACACCCAAACTAATGAGATGGTGGACTGGGTAGTGAGAGGTGGACTCTAAATGGGAGCTAGACAGAAAGGCAAGGGGCATTTCACCTTTATGTTTCCAGTTGGGTCCCCTCGCATCTTACCCCTCCATCACCTCCTTTCTCTCTCTCTCTCTCTCTCTCTCTCTCTCTCTCTCTCTCTCTCTCTCTCTCTCTCTCTCTCTCTCTCTCTCTCTCTCTTTCTTTCTTTCTTTCTCTCTTTCTTTGGTACACTGTCTTAGTTACTCTTCTCTCATTGCTGGGACAAATACCCAACACCCAAAATGAAGGAAGAAAAGGCTTATTTAGCTCAGTTACCGGAGGTTTCAGTCTATACTCAGCTGGCTCCAAGGCAGAGGGGCACATGGCAGAGAGCAGCAGTTCATGGCAGCTGAACAGCAACAATGACAGCAAAGAGCAATCGCTAAAGAATGTCTGTCTCTCTGTCTGTCTGTTATATTCCATTCAGGCTCTCTGCCCAAAGCTGGAGGAAGTACTCACACCCATAATCCCAGCAGTACTAAAACCCATAATCCTGGCCTTGGGTCACACATAATTACAGTGGATCATGAGTTAATCACAAACTCTAGAAGTCTCCACCCCATGGCTACGTGAGGCTTTGAGGGGACAGCTAGACACAAACCATAACATACAGGGTCTTGCTACACAGTTCAGACTCATAGTGATCCTCCTATCTCAGCCTCCCCACTGCTAGGTTTCAGTGACCAGAATGGCTTGCAGTACTGGGAATTGAATTGAGGTCTTTGTGCTTGCTAGGCAGGCACTTAGATTGCCAAGCTATCTCCCCAGCCTGTCACCTCTTTCCTAGAGGTCAGTTCTATGAGGAGGCAGGATCTCGTGGCTACAGAGCAGCCCGTCTAAGACCAAGTGAGGGCTTTATCAACCAGCTACACTCAGCTCTGAGAGCAGAGCACACAGAGGCCCAGGACAGGGGGACAGGCTCCCAGAACCCCCCACATGGCCACTGCATCACAGGCAAAATCCACCCAGACTGGTGACCCCAGGCCCCAAGGAGAGTACATGGCTCAGAAAGGAGCAGAAGCCATCTGCAAGTTTGTTGTGCTTTGTGTCATTTTGTTTTCATGTCACAGGCAAGAGGAAGCCCAGACATGGGACAGTACCTACAGGCCTGGCCACCCTGGCCCCTTCTCGGGTCCCCTGTAGCTGGTCCTCAAGGGAAAGGGGTGCATGCTGGACACTTTCCCCTGAGGATCCCAGTTATTCTCTAGGTTTCTTTTCTCTTTTTCTTTTAAAAATTCTGGTTATGTCCCAAAACAAGTATTAAATACCATAGTATAATTTTTAAAATAATTAATCTTGAAAATTCCAACTTAGGAAAGTTTCTAAACATTTTTGAATCCTTTTCAAACTTGCTTCCCTTAAGGCTTTCTACTAGAAACTCCAACCCTTCTGGGCTTCTTTGAGGTGGTGAGTGGGTAGGGGTGGGTGGACGCTGAGGCTGCCGGGCCATCTAGCCCTTGTCTCTCCTGTCCCAACCCTCCTCTGTCCAGTGATGCTCAGGGATTGTGGTGCTGATGGCTTTGAACTTGGCTTCCCAGGGAAATGGGACTCTCTGTCTGAAAGCGTGCCGTTTGATTCCTCTAGTCAGTTCTTCCTTGTATCCCCCTGGCTCCTTTGCAACAAGCTGCAGCACCTTTCTCTGTCTTCTTTGCTTTCGTTGGATTACTTTAATTAGGACACTTGCTTTTGACAATGCTGGGAGAGTTTTGGACGCTGAGCTTTCCTCTGGAGACCACGGAAGGCTGAGGTTCTGTCTGCAACTATTGAGCCAGTCACTCAGAACTCACTTGTTTTGTATATTGACACCTTGGGGAGCAAACTTTCATTACCATCTTAATTCTGTCATTTGTGCCAGGCAGTGAGCTAAGCCTCCAGGACAAGCAGAGCACCCTGTTCATGGAGAGTGGCCCCAAGGACACAGATTCACAAGTGGGGATGCAAGGACCATGAAACTGCAAAGAGCAATGAATGCCACAGAGAAACAGGACTTCAAAACAGTGCCTCCACTCTCTGAGCACAGGACATTGCAGCATAGCCTTTCCACAGAGAGTGAGCATGGGTGAGTGACATAGTGCCAGCACTCAGAGAGGCTGAGGCAGGAGGAGCACACACTTAAGCTCAGTCTGGGCTACTTAGTGACTGAACAGGACCCTGTCTCAAATTTTTTAAAAGGGCTGGAGATGTCATCCAGGGCAAAGGACCTGGATTTAATTTCCTATACAAAAGAAGAAAAAGAAAAGCTGGATAAGTGACGTTCTGGAAAAGTTCTGTTTGAAATCAAATCCCTTCCCCTTCACAGTTAATTGGGGTTGGATGCTCTTTTGTCCCCAGCCTGAGTCCTGGGTTCCCTCACGCCCAGACCCGAGCACATCACAGGATCACTCAGAAGGTGCGGCGTGCTCAGTGAGATCATTTGTACAGTTCAGACGAAGCTACCACAGCCGACCTCTGATTTAGACAGATTTTCCACTTTCTCTTTGGGTCGCAGGTGCACTGCCTTCCACGGCAATTTGTCAAAAAGACAAATCTTTCCATGTCAGGAAGAAAAGTACTGAGATGAAAATGAAGGGAAAAAAGACACCCCAGGATCAGATCCTTGGTTCTGCTTCTCTGAATTGCTGGAAACAAATGATATCTTTCCCAGTAGTTCCTGGCAACCTCTGAGCTCAGGAAACTTCACCAAATCTCTCCCCCACACACACGCACACACCATTATTTAACTCAAAAGGGCAGAAGTATTTGGTTGTCATAGGCTATAACCAAATTTCTCTAAATATTTCAGTGTCTCTCAAAACATTACATTGACCAATTCAAGTCCTAAGAAACTGCATTGGGAGTTTCTAATTTTTTTTTTTTTTTTTTTGTATATCTTTTTAGGGGAGCGTCTACAGGGCATTCAGGGTCTCACCGCTAGATTAGATTCATAGTGATCCGCCTGTTTACAGCCTCCCAAGAGCTGGGATTACAGGTGCGCACCACCACACCCAGTCTCAATTGCTGTCTCAATGCACCCCGAGGGCGGGGCCAGCATGGCAGACCTGAGGATCAAATCCTTGGTCCCTACACCTCTAAAAATTCAGCTGTACGATTATGCACATTTTCCTTGCTTTTGGGTTCACTTGCAAAGAATAACTGTGGTGTTTGGCAGATTGAAGACTGACTTCTAAATGTTGCTGGCATCCAGGAGAGGAATTTTTTTTCCTCATACCTGAGTTCTCTCCAAGAGCCGGGCTTGTGGGTGTCACAAGATGATTTGGAAGGTACATGTGGCACCAGGACCACAGAAACACATCCTGGCAAAGCTCTCCCTTTTTAACCCTGATTCTTCCAGAGATGGTCCCCCTTTGGGTTTGCCCCTTCCAGACCCTAATGTTGCCACTGCCCTTTTAACAGTGCGGGAGCAGGTACCTCATTGCAGCGGAGCAGAGTGGGCACTGGATGACCACATCCAGGCTCACTCTTTTGAGAGCTGTAACCTCCTGCCTTTATCAAGGAGCACTGATTTTCCACCAATGGTCACTGTCTTAACTCCTTTCCCAGGGATAAACTACCTGACACCCACAACTTCAAGGAGGAGAGGGTTTGTTTAGGGGCAGCCCAAGGTTGGCAGGCTCCAATGCAAAAGCAGGGGGGAGGGCAAAGGCTGTCGGGAAGCAGAGGTAGGAGTGCGGAGCCGGGGATGAGAATGCAGCACCCAGGGCACAGCTGAGGCCCACACCCTAGCAGCAGTGGCTACAGAAGCCCTCAGCAGATGAGAGCCCCGGGGAACAGTGCCCCATAACTCACTCGCCCTCAACGCACTGGAGATTCTGGGATGTGAGTTAGGTCTCCACCAGAGCAGCCACAAAGTTTCCTTTTAAAATAACTCTAGCTTTTGGATGTTATAAATTTAAAAGGAAAGATGGGAGCTGGGCTGTACTCAACAATCAGTGAAAGCCAAGGTCAGCCTGGCTGTCCAGCCTCTCCGTGCTGCAGCTCAAAAGAAAGCTAAGGTGGATTCTCCCTGCAGTGTGATGGAGATTTCCGGAAGGAAATTCGTCAAGCCAAAAAAAAAAAAATTCCTCTTTGGGAAGGGACTTGGGGGCCACAGAAAAACATTCGCTTTTTACTTTAAACACAGCTGGACAATGTAAATTTATAGAAATTTGTCTGATGTCTTGGATATAAATATTCTTGTCCAGGTTGAACATTTATTTATTAACATTGGGTATCTTTAGCATGCAAAACTCCATTATGCAAAGTCCAGGGAAAAAAAAAAACCTTGTTTTTAGCCTCTGGGCTCTTACCAGCTCTGAGATTGCACATGTGGTAACATCAGTTTCTTGCAATGTTATTATGGTACTACCTATGGGTACTGAACCCGTCTAGAATCTATTTCTGTATGTACCGATGATCAGTTCTGTTTGCGTTGGGTCCTGTCTGCCGGAGGGCTCGTCCTTCCCCTTTGTGGCCCTCCCTCCGAGGCTTCTGAGTTCTGATGGTTGTCACCTGTCACCAGTCACCTCGCCATTCCTGCACTGCTTCTGCTCTGCACCCAAACTGACCAGGCCCCTGTGTCAGAACTTGACTTCGAGAGGTCCACTCACGTCCCTGTCCTTTGCTCCTCAGCTGTTCAGGGGACATATATTCTTCCTTATGAATACTAAGATCTTAATTTTTTAAGGAATAACTTAAAAAAATCGATATTTTCTTCTTAGCACCCTCTCATGTGCTGCCAGTGGGAAGGCACAGCACACCAGCCACGTGGTGAGACCACTCGCCAGTTTGTTACAGAACTCAACACAAAGGCCCGGGCATGGAGCTCAGTGGCACAACTCTTGCCTTGCAAGCATGAGCTCCAAAGTTCAATTCCTGGGACAAAAAAAGCCCCCAAAATCTCAACCCATTCTCAGCCACAGGCTCCAACAGTAATCATCCTCCTGGATCCTTAGCCATGGGAGCTCAAAGCAAGCTCACGGAAATACCTGTGCACAGACACTGCTGAACACACATGGATGCCTGTGGGTGTTCATAGCACTTTTATTCCTAGTTGCCAAACCTAAGAAGTCACCAAGATGTCCTTCAAAGGAGGTGACTGGACACATAAACAATGTTTCATCCAGACTATGGACTCTCACTCAGTGCTAAGGCAAAATGAACTATCAAGCCTGAAAAGACATGGAAGAAAGCTGAGTGTGTGCTACTGAACAGGAGCCAATCTGAAAAGGCTGCACAGAGGGCGGCCCCACCTCGCTGACATGTGGGTGGATGGAGGCCAAACTGTGGAGACCCTAAAACAGTCAGCAGTTTGCAGAAGCTAGGATGTGGGAGGGAAGAAGAGGTGGGGCACGGGGGATGGCTCAGGACTATGAACCTTTGCTGTGGCTGCTGTAGCAGTGAACACCTGCCAGCGGACAGGGGTCCAAACCCAAAGAACGCTTGGCAGCAAGAGGGGGCATCACCCACACTGCAGACTGGGGCTGGCTCCGATTGTCTGTGCAGGCCCATCGTCGCAACTAGGGTCCATTCTACTGGGAGTGATGGTGTCAGGCGGGCTGCATGTATGGGAGCAGGGTGCATGGGGAGTCTCTGCTTGATTTTGCTGTGAACCTGAGAGTCCCCTAATAAAAAGAACCAAGTCTTTTTAAGGATTAAGGTCTTTTATCAACTCTTTCATTAGTCAGGAACAAAACATGCCAACATCCCAAACAGGAAATGACTGGGGTTATTTCCTGCAATTGGCCCTCACCTGCCTGGTGTCACCCACACCCTGGTAGCTGGGGGGATGAGGCAGATGGAGTCTCCAACTCCTAAGCCCCAGCCCCACCTGCAAAAGCCCCTTCAGCTTGACATGTGGGTGGGCAGGGAACTGGAGGCTTCCTAATCACACCCCTGCCTGGGAGCCCCGCAGTGCCTCCCAGGACTCTAGGGATGACACCAGTTAATGAAGAATCAGCTCTGGCTTACAGAAGAACAGGGGAAGATGTTGGTGACACAGTGCAGGGCTGCAGACTGGACCAGCCCTCGGCCAGGACACAGGGAGGGAGTGGGCCACACCTAAAGGCAGTTGATGCATTGCTCCATGCCTGCATCTACAGCACTGCCCGGGAGCTCCATTATCCCATTTTAGGGAATAGGGAATGGGGAATTGGAATGAATCTTCAGGGTGGTGATCAGATTCCTGTCACCCCCAGCTAAGGGGATTTGGAGCTCATGTGTCAGCTAATAAACACAGACACTGCTTCCATATACATCCAGTAAGCATATATAGTTATGAACACATGAACTAAATGCTGACCTACACACACACACACACACACACACACACACACAAAGACTGAGCCTGAATCCTCACTGGAGAAACAAAGAGGCTAACACAGCATTGACACAAACAACCAGAGCAGATGACACACGAAGAAGGGCTGTCCTTCCTGAACACTTTCCATCCAACCCCTTGCTTAGGGAGGTCGAGTTGTTCATGCACACAGCTCAAGAAAGTTTTCATTTTCTCCCACCCCTTTTCTGTCATCCAGGTCCTCATGGAGGGAAGACAGAGGCATGGGACAAATGCAAGATCCAGGACTGCTTCCCTTCTTCTACTTTTTTTAGAGTCTGATGTCCAAGGCACTTGACAAACTCAAACCCTCTCAGTGATATTTTGTGCGAAACTCTAGGATCAAAATATAATTTCCAAATAATATATTTTCTGACATCCCCCAAGAAAAAAATTACTGGTTTCTTCTCTCTAAAAGGATTTGGATGGAATAACATCTGTGCTGAGAATATTGTGAATACGTTAAAGTGACAGGCAGTCTCTAAGGCACTCCGCTCATTAATGTTCTGTGCATAAAATTAAAACTTGAAATATATTTTTAAATCCATTTTGAATCATTTAAGCAATTCTCCTGCAAAGAAACTATTGTGCTGAAATAATATATTTGGAGCAAGGAATATGAAAGCTATTAAAATGTCTTAGACCCCCTGCCTTTCACGGGAAGAAGGGGGGACACTCTCTCTTTGATTTGAAACATGCTCTGGATAAAATATGCTCATCCCCTCCCCGAGAAAACTACTTTGAAATAACATCAAGAGTTTGATTTAAATCCACAGAAGCCAGGCAACTCAAAGTTGGGTCTTGATGCTTTTACCTTTCTCTGTGCAGCAGAGCTGGGGAACAGCTGGAGGTATCCATGGGCACCCAGTTAGGGGGCACACCATTCCCCTTGTCTGCATGGCCCACAACTGGGAGCAGGAAACCCTAAGGAGGGCAGATGACAGCACGCAAGAGCGGAGGCTTGTCGCGTGCCCACCTCGCCCTCAGTGCTCCCAGCATCTTCAGCACACAGCTAGGACTCTGGGCCTTTGGAGCCGGGTGGCCTGAGCATACTGCAAGAACAGTGTAGCCTTGCCCCAGGCCCCCTCCTCTCACTCGTTTCATCCTTCATCCATGTAACAGACACATCCTGAGTGCTAGCCATCCCTGTTCTGGACTCTAAGAGTTCAGTGTCCAGCTCACTCAGCTGTGAAATCTCACCAGGAAACACACTAGGAAAGGAACGTGACAGACAAAATGACGGAAGGCATCTGCCTCATCTAGCAAGGCTCCTTAGAGGAAGTAATACTAACTTCAATTTTATGGGCAGAAAAGAATAGTATGCCAGACCCAGAAAATGAGAGTGCAAAAACGCTGCGGTAGGAAGGATGTGTCCTCCATAGGATCTGGGCAAGTGTGGCAAGGGTGAGGGAGGCTGGAGGAAAGGCACAGAGCAGATGGGCACCAGGAAGTGCTGTGCCCACTGCAGCCAGCTGACCTGACCCTAAGAGCAAACTCCTGTATTGTCCTTAGCGCATGCCGAGCCCAGCGCGAATGCCTGTTCTGAATGGTGCTGCGTCATTTATTCCTCAGGAAACTGCCCGTGTGGGCATCGTTCCAAACCTTATGCTATAGACAAGAAAACCTGAGCCTTTGAACATTGATAAGAAACAAGAGATTTGAGCCTTGGGGCCCTCTCAACAACCCCACTTGTGCTGTCCCTCTGACAACATGGAAGGGCAACCAGGCAAGGGGACATGATCCAGTTTTCACCATCTATCCTTGCCTGGCTCAGAAGTGCACCCCAGAACCACTCTGCTAATTACAGCATATGACTTGGCAGATGAGCAGGGCATGTGACCCAGCAGGTTCCCTCTGGGACCTATGAGCATACTGGACACCCAGCTCAGTAGGCCACCTGGCTGGGCCAGCAGCACTCTCCAACTTCAGGTAAAGATTCTTCTCACCAAACCAAGGAACAGACCTGCTATACTGTGATTCTGAGGCTCATGTTGCTTCACACATTAACGTCTGTGAAACTGACATGCAACTTACGATGGATGGGTGTCAGCTTAAAGACGGAGTGAGGAGAGACACCTAGGTGACACTTTCTCCCTCTTTTAGGAGTTTATCGAGGAGTTGGCCCTGCAGATCTGAGTTCTCTCCCCAGATGCAGAATGACAGAAGCTGCTGGGCACAGGGGCCATGTGCTCCATGTGCCCCCTGAAAGTGGGTTAGATCTTCTTCCCCTTCTACCCCTGTCCACACATAGAGCAGTGCAGGGTCAGATTCTTCAACCCAGAGCTCCTTCTGAGGTCCAGCCCCACCCAGCCGAGGCACAGCAAGAGCTCTGAGGTCACACACACTGGAGCCCTTCTCTGCCAAGTCTGTAACAAATCCCACTCTGTGTGTGTTTATACCTGAGCTTTCTTTCTGTACCATAGCATTTTCATTATGTGCAGAATAGCAGTGTCAAACACTCCAAGGAATTTTATTTATTTTTATTGTTTTAACAATTTTATTGAGAAGTAGCAATGAGACAGTTTCAAAACAGGTTAGTAGGACAGTTACAATAATACATTGCATATTGTTGTCTTTGTAGTAGTTATTCATATTACAAGACGTAGACATGATATCTTGTCTAAACACTATTAGTTCAAAACTTTCTTCTCATTTAACTAAGAGAGTAGCTGTATATCTATGCTATTTTGTATATACAAATTCATATATTTTTTCACTACAAAATGGTCCATCATTTATATCCCCCTTTTTTGTTTACTTTTTTCAGAGATGGGTATTTCATTGTCATTTAAATATTGTAGGTGCATGAATTCAGCAAAGTAATCCAATATAGTCCAGTAGTCTATAATAGTAGTGGGTTATCCACATGACTGGCAATGTCAGGAGATGTTGAATTAAGCCTTTTAGAGCTCAGCATATTAATATGGTAATGAGAGTGAAGAGATTTTTCTTTTTGTGGCCAGCTCAGCCCACCCTGGGTGAGGCTGGTGCAGCCTGAGTTGCCTGCGCTTTTGCCTAAGCTTGCTTATGCAGGTGCTTTAGACCGCTGCACTACCTCTCCAGCCCTGCATTCTAGATTCTATTACATATGGTGATCAGCAGCCTCGCGGATGGTGTGGCTGCATGGGGCCTCGGTTTTCTCCTCTGCCTTATGAAAGCATTGTGTCTGCTTTGCAGAACTGATCTTAAGACATCAGACAGATTTGTGTGCCTGCAGCCCTGACGCACTGTCATGGCCCAGAGCACCAGGATTGGAGCTGAAGAACATGCAGCCCTTCTCTAACATGGGCTGTGCCAATTAAAATTTGCAAACTGGGTCTAAAGAGGCCAATATTCTTTTCCCATCATCCCAGAATCTTTTATGAAATCCTTGTTTCCTCAGGGAAGCTGTAAAACCAGCTGGTGTATACAGTGTGACAAGGAGCGTGCGTCATGCATGCCCAGAGTACGACTGAGGTGCTCTCTGCATGAGGCGAGGCAGGTCCCTGGCAGCAGTGGGGCGCTCTAGGTAGGTCTTTGATGCAGGCGACATCCTGAGATCCTGTGTGACAACACAGGAGCATCCTACAAGTATCCCCAGTGCATGAATCTTTTGACCTTCCTCTTCTTTTTGGTCTCAGTTTGTGAAGCTTCAAGGAAGACACATGGATGAGACCCACCCTGCAGTCCACACACATAAGACCACTCTGCTGCAGGAAGCTTCTGCAACCGCAGCCAACACGACGCACACACCAAGTGGCCAGCACTTCCCTGAGCCCCAGGAGGTGGGTGCCATTACATCCTCCTGCTGGGGGCAAGGCCAAAAGCTCACAGATGGGCTAGTGGGGCTGGGATGCGGTACAGAGAGGGGCAGTAAGAGGGTGTAGCCAGCAACCCACAGCACATATTGGGCCCCTTCCCTGGTCTGCTCCCTCAGCCCCTGGAGGAAGGCAAAAGGGTCACAGCAAGATACGTGTCAGCCCAAGTCACATTGTCCCCACCCATGCTCAGCTGACAGTTCACATGAGCAAGCCCTCCCCCATGACCCCTGTCCTCTCAGAGCCTGGTTGTATGATGAGTGTTTGGCTTCTGTGTTTTGTTGTGGGTCCGCCTGGGAAAGCATCCCTGAGCGTTTCTCACTATGCCCAGCAGACTCTGTCCACAGACTCGCAAGCTGCGCGGTGGGCCCTGCAGTCTGTGTGTGCCTAGTGTTTGTTCACTACATGGCCATAACCAGCAAACACAATGGGGTTGACTTAAAATGAAGAAATGTGTTCTCACAGCATTCCTGTGAGGGCAGGTTGGAGCAACCCCCAGAGTCTCCAGGAGACCCGCACCTGCCTGTTCAGGTCCTCACAGCTGTTGGAAACCCTCAGCTAGCCATGCCTCCCTCCCACCTTTGCCTCCACCTTCCCATGAGTCTGAGTCTCTGTACCTTCAGGTGACTTCCTAACAAAGGCATCAGCTACTGGATCAAGGCCCCGATGAACTCATATGACTGATCTTAATTTAGCTAATTACAAAGAACTTAGTTCTAAATAAAGCCACGTTCACAGGTCCCAGGTGGAAGTCAATTTGGGGGCACGCGGCAACGTCCCTGTGGCATCCAAGAAGCTGATATGGTCTTCCGGGAGAAAACAACATCTGTGGGGGCACATTCACTGGGGTTCTTTCCCCAGACATGGAATGTGGTACAGAGAGGGGCAGTCAGAGGGTGTAGCCAGCAACCCACAGCACATTCCAGCTCATGGAAAAATCAGGAAATCTGATTTTCTGATTCATTGTTATTTCCTTTTTGCTTCTTCCTGAACTCCACACTACACTGTTATATCCAGCAATGGGGAGAGTACACAATTTCTGTTTTAAAGCTGATTTTTATCTGGTGATGGTGGACAGTGGCACAGTTAATGCATGACGATACATAGCCCTCGCCTGGCTTGGTGCAAGGGCTCCTGCGTGGGGAACCTGGTTGATTTGGGTGTCACAGATGGAGTCAGGAGCATTGGGCACCAAAAGTCCTTCAAGGCTGGGCTTTTCGTTGATGAAAAAAACCAAGCGAGCAGAACCAGCCGACCTGGGACACAGTCATAGGAGACAGAAATGGGGCAGACCCTCCTTTCCCTACAAGTAGAGGGGCCTCAGGGACCAATGGGGGGACCCTGTGAGACCCAAGGACATGAATTTTGTCTTAAAAGGGAAGGAGCTTACAGGTGCAAAGGCACCTTTTTCATAGACAACATACAAAGGATGAGAGGTGGCAGGGGGCCTCCTACACTGGGTGCAGAGGGAGCCTCACAGGTCACCCACATAGGAGAGCCCCTCATTTCCCACAGAGACATCGCTGAACTCGGCTTCCACAGCCTGCAGCCCTACAAACTCACCAGCAAAGTGTTGGTGGAGTTGGACCCTCCCCCAAAGCATTGTTTTCCTGCAAACTCATCTGATTGCCATCAGTGTGAAAAAGCTAAGTGTCCCAGGAGATAAAGAGCGAAACTGCAGTAGTTCAGCCCTTTTCCATGCACAAAGAATTAACAGTGAAGGCACAGCAGTGTGACACAGCCTCAAATGGGAGACAGAGTGCAAACGACAGCTGAGTTGTAGGCAGCTGAAAACTAGATCATTGCAAGTCCATAAATCATGAGAACCTGAGCCAGACAGAACCACTGGGTCATTTGGGTTTAATTTGGCACAAATGCTGTCGCTTTTTCCTGACTCCTCTAGGCCTCTCAGAGGGCTCCATTCCAGCTCATGGCCCTAGTCCCAGCTCATGGCCACTCTCAGGGCACCTGTGACTGCTACCCCACCCCACCTCCCCACCCCCGAACCTGGGCTTCCACACCTGAGCAGTAGAATGGGGCAGGCTTGCCTCCCACACCTGGGTCATGTCTTCAAGAGCCAACAGGATCAGTCTCAATCTGTGTGTGGAGCAGGTGCTTTTCCCTCTTCTGGCCATCAAAGATGGGCCAGGGACCATTGTGTCAGAGAGACTTCCGAGGCACATCGAGGAGGAGCAGCAGAGGCACACTTCATCTGCCTGGGACCTGGAACTGTGGGTGGCCACCACCAGAGAGAACCTACCCAAGGGAAGCGAGCTCTGGCACTCACAGGCCAGGGAGAAAGGGAGTGGTTCTAATGGCATTGCTTGAAGCCCTGGACTACTTTTTCTGAAAACCTCTTCAAATGTAAGAGCTAAAAATTCTGTTTTTGTTCAAGCTGATTTGACACTTAACACTTTTGAGTCCTGATTACCAGGAGTCCTCATGAACAGGTCCTCCTCACTCTCTCCATGTACCACGCCATTTAATCCTGTCTCCCCGAGCCAAATGCCTCTTGTCTCATGTTCCTAGACATCTCTTCCAATCTCCTACCTGGACTATGGTCTCCAGTTTGTTCACAGACCCTTCTCTAGGCTAGGACCCAAGACAAAAGTGGGTTTACAGTGGGTCCTCCCCAGGCCCAAATGCTCAAAGGCTCTCCCTCTAGGACAAAGGCAAGCCTACTATCAGCAGGGCTTCTGGAGCTGCCCACGGGGGGGGGGGGGATTTCCTCTCTTCTTAGAGACTCCGGGAGAAGCAGTAGCTTCCTCCCTCGGGTGAGGCTGCATGACTGTCATACTTTGGAGGAGATGCTCAGCTGCATTGTACCCACTGCCAGGGGATGGCAGAAACCCCAAGCCCTAGGAATCTCAGCTCTCCCACCTCCTCGTTCTTCCTCCCACAGAAGGAGGAAGGAGAGGGTAACAAGGCTGACAGACAGTGTCCCCAGCTTCCAGCCGCAATCTTGCACCAGAAAAGCCCCTTCAGTGAACACTTACTTACACTTACTGCTTTCATTGTGTTCTTATGCAGGGTTGCCTTCCAGATTTCAGAGAGCCCCTGAGCTTTTGCATAAGACCCACAGATTATGATGCCAGATCAAGTCGCTTTCAAACGATCACTGAGTCAGTCACTGAAGAAATCCAGGGGGAAAATTAGAAATTCCTAGAATCAAATGGAAACACATGGGAGAACCTGTGGAACACAATGAAAGCAGTTCTAAGAGCTATGAGTGGCTACATAAAAAAGTCAGAGATCTCAAATAAGTAAGCTAATAATCTCAGCATGCTAGAGAAACAAGAACAAACCAAAGCAAAGATAAATGTGAGCCAAAATAGAGACAAAAGAAAAATAAAAATCAATGAAAGAGTTCCTTGAACAGATAAACAGGATTCGTAATCCTTTAGGGAAGAAGGACCCAATTCAAGATGAAAATGGAACGTTATATAAACACCACTGAAATTCAGACAAGCCCCAGGATTTATTTTGAAAACCTACAATAAATAAATCAACTGGAGAGTCTAGAAGAAATGGGTACATTTCTGACTTAACAAAATTGAATAAAAATGATTTTTTTAATGTATTTGGTTGTTACAGAGTCTCATTATGCAGCTCAGATTCATAGTGATCCTGTTTTCAGCTTCCCCAGCTCTGGAATTACAGGCTTGCGCCACCAAGCCCAGACTCTGTGGCTAGCTCAGCCCCACCTGGGGGCAGGACCCCAGGGTGCTGAAGATTGAACCATGGTCCCTCTGCTTGCCTGAACAGGTGCTTAGTCTGCTGAGCTATCTCACTGGCCCCCAAAAGACTTTTTTATAGAAAGAATGGCTATCATAAGGAAATCAACCAACAACAAATGTTGGAGAGGTTGTGGGGAAACACCTCTCCACTGCTGGTGGGAACGTAGACTGGTACAACCATTGTGGAGGTCAGTGTGGAGACTCCTCAAAAGAATAGGACTGGAAATCCCATTGAAGCCGGCTATCCCCCTACTGGGAATTTTCCCAAAGGAACCGAAAACATTGTATCATAGTGATATATGTGTACCTATGTTTATAGCAGCGCAATGTGTGATAGCAAAATCTTGGAAACAACCAAGATGTCCATCACATGAGGAATGGTTGAAAAAGATGTGGTATTTCTATATAATGGAGTATTACTCAGCTATTAAGAATAAGTTTGAAGCATTTATACTGAATTGAATGCCACTTGAACACATACTCATAAGTGAAATAAACCAGACACACATGTGTAAATATCATGTAGTCTCCCTAGTATAACAAGCGAAAAGCAGAAATACAAAAGGAAACGTACAACAACTAAAATCAATTGAGTCAGATAAGGCAGAGTGAATGGCATATGCTGCAGGATACTAATCAGCTTTTCTTCTGGATGGTTAACAACCTAAGATCACAAGTCAGAGTTGGAAAAATAGAAGAGCCACAAGGCCAGCCAACATTTTGGCACTAGCCTTTCAAGGTCAGCGAAGACTCAGGACATAGGAGAACCTGTACTGCAACATCATGAAACTCAGGTGAGCTCCAAATTTTCTGAACAAGGAGATTATGGAGCCACAGAGGAAAGAAACTGAAGTTCTAAAGTGTGCCTGGGGAGAGTCACATGGAGGGAAAACTTTCTTTCAAGCTCTCACAGAGAGCAAACTGGTCAAGCATTGGCCATGACTCATCCACATTGATGACACAGACAAAGGATCTACAGAATAAGATACAGGACTACAAGATAAACCCTGAGAGGACTTCACTGACCACATAAGAAATATAAAGTTCATGTGTTGGTATATAAGTCTTGCTCTATCTAGGTTTAACCATCCAGCAGAAAAGTGTAAAAATGAAGTATACATCGCGGGGCCATAATATTAAGCTGAGCTGTAAATGGCTATGGTTGACAACTTCTTTCAATAACTCACTATTGTTGTGGAATGCTGGACTGCGTTGGATTGTGGTGTCGAGTTCAAGCAGCTAAGTTAGTTGAATGACAATGAAGTGCCCACCTTTGACAGGTATAGACAAAGGAAGGGGTATAGAAAGAAAAATCATGATGTGTGTGTATAGGCAGTACAGTTGGGATAGATAACGCTGTGCTTCTACATAATCCTATGAGAGGCAAGATTTGCACTAATGGTGGTTGGATAGGATATTATGTCAGCTTCTAGTGCTATGGTCATCCACTAGGAAAATAATTATTAAATTTTTATATAATTCAGGTATAAAAAATAAGATAAGTAAGCAGCTACACTCTTAATTTACTGATAAGAGACATCTGCTAAAATAATATCTGTAAATATAATATCATGTATGCACCTTGTACCATACCAAAACATTATGAAAACAGTTTGCAGTGTATAAATTTATCGAATCTGTCTTGTTAAGGTGTCTTGAAACTGTCTGATTGATATTTGTACTTCAATAAAATAAAAAATAAAATAAATTTTTTAAAAAAGATATTTTTACACCTAAACAGATCAATAACAAGTAATGAGATTGATCACCACACATTTGGTGGGCTAGAGGGACCATTTGGCAGGCTAAAAGGACCATGACTCATCAGGCACTCAGAAGAGGCTGACCAAGGACCGCAGGTACTAGAATGTGGGGGCTCAACACAACCCCACTATGGTAAGATAATTTGAAGAAGACCCTCACCACACAAAAGCCAGGAACAGGGTTACTGGCAGTAAGAGGCAGGGCTGCTTCAGTCCCAGAACTGCTTACAGCCCAGGTCTAACAAGTTCACCATCCTGGAAAAAGTCAAGTATATAAGGGAGGAAGCGAAGCACAGCAGTGAGCCACAGCTTGGGCTGATCAGCTCCGCCCAGCCTTGCAGCGCCCGCCCACCGGGGCCTAATTCTCCTTCTGCTGGGAGTAGAGCCCTGCAAGGAAGATGTGCATGAGGGAGGGCTTTAGGGAAAGTGCAAGCCAGAGGGCAAGCCCTAGGGACAGAGAGGAGGAGCAGAGAAAGGGTAAAGTCCCACTTAGGGACCCAGAAAAACACGTTAGGAATCTGTGAGCCAGCAAGACTCGTGAGGCTCACAGTTGCTGGAATGGGTGGGACCTCAGGTCCCAGAAAAGACACCGGAGCACCACCAGAGTGGGCATTCCCCCACCCCCAAAGGAGCTCTGCACCTGGGTGGTCTCCCTCCCACCACCCACCAAATACTACTGAACTCCATGCAGAAGAGCTCTCTGCCTCTGAGCCCTAGATGCCCCTGCCATTGCAAGTTGAAAAGGGCCGTTCTGTGAAGCTGAGCAAATGGGGAGAAGGATCTCTGGGGGTGCATGAAGAGCCAGCCAGACCAGTCCCCGTGATATCCACTTCCTGTTGGACCCAGAAACCACAGAAATCCCAGATCAGATGGAAACTCTAAGCAGGGGAAAGGAGACAGAGAAAGTCTCCAGCATGCCACATGCGCAGACACTGACCACAGGGCCACCAAACTGCCAGCCAGAGAGAAGATCAGCAGAACTCAGATACACTGCAGACAAAGGGAAAGCGAAGAAGGCCAAGAGGGGCCAACTGTGGGGAAATCCAAGCAAGAGCTGGAGGCAAGGAGAGGAGACTGACCAAGCCAGGGTTCCTCACACCAGAGCCCCTGACCGCAGCGCACTCTGTGTGTGTGTGTGTGTGTGTGTGTGTGCATTTTTCTTGCTTTTTCCTATGACTTTGTGAATGACAGGCCTTTGTAGATGTATGCGAAGAGTCAGCTTACAAAATACTGTGCAGTGGATCACATGGGCCCACATCACTGTTTCTTGGTATTAGTGCACCTTGCCAGACTCTGAGTCCGCCCTAGCTCTTCTCTTGCTTCTGGCTCCAATTTCATCCTCTTCTTTGCCTTCTTTCTACCACCCCTTCTGTACCATCTCCTACTTCAGTTCTTTCCCCATATAATTTTTCTTCTTTTTGCCTCTCCCTTTGTATCTATTCCTCTCCTTTCAATCCAAGCTACTAACACTAATTAAATGCTTCCATAGCCTCGTTCCAACTTCCCATGCACTGTTTCGTGGGATCTCAACATGTGCGCATTTGTTAGAGCATCCAGGGCCTCAGCCTCCTTCTGTCCTTCCTCGCTGCCCCCTTACAGCCCCTCCTGTAGTGTCTTCCACATTTCCCACACACACACCCTCACAAGTCTCCCCTCCCACCTCCTGTCTTTTCCTGTGTAAAAAAACTATTAAAACAACTTAACTTTTCTTTTTCTCTTTCAGAGTGACTCTCTGGCCACATGATAAAAGGGCATCAATTAAGTCTTCTAACATAGTTTGTTCCAGTTTATAAATTGGATACTATTTCCACAAAGGCTTCCTACTTTCTGCTTATAAAACCCTCCCCCTTCTTCTTCTCTACCCCTACACATACCCTCTTAACTCCTCTGTGGGGGGTGCTCAGCTTGCAACCCCCAGCTGAACAGAACTATCATGGTGCCAGGCATAGAAGGCTCACCTGAGGACTGTTACCAACAGCATAAAAAGGAGAACTGGGGAGGAAGAGGTGACACTGTTGATTCTCCTGGAGGAGCTTGTCACACTGGCTTTGCTGATATGAGCTCAGTTGTTCTTATCATCGAAGGGGCTCAGGACCTTGTTGTCACCGAGAATGGCTACAGTTCACTTTGGAGGGGTGATGGTTCTCACTTTGAACATCGCTTCCTGGCTCCAGAGGGGAACGTGGTACCTGCTCAGTGTCCTGAAGAAGCTTATGCTGGCTTTCCTGATATGAACTCAGCTATTCTCATCATCAAAGGAGCTTGGGACCTTGTCATTGTGAAGGATGGCTGTGGTAGTTTTCAGGGGAGCTTTCATCCTTACTTTGAGCATCACTTCCTGGCTCCAGCTCAGACCCCTCACCCTGCTGGCACAGATCCTTCATCCTGCTGGCACAGACTTTCTAGCTTCCACCACCGACCTCTGGACCTTCCCAGCACAGATCTGTGAAACAGGCCTGCATGAGACATTGTCATGGGCTCTAGGCCTCCAGTAGGACTTATGGGAGGCATCATCATGGGCTCTAGATCTTCCGCTGGACTCATGCAGGACATTGCTGTGGGATCCAAGCCCTCAACTGAATTGAGTCTTTAGTGTGTGTACAGATTTCCTACACTCTTTTGTATTTGAGTCTTTGGGTGGCTATTATAAAATAATCCTATAAATGATGTGTCCTGTATTAAATTGTTTCCATTGCAAACTCTGACTATAACACTCCCCTTTCCCCTTCTTCCAGGCAAGAAAATAATATTATCAAAAATGCTTTCCTTTACCTGCCTTGTTTTATTTTTGGTCTTCTGTTTTTCTCAATTTTTCTTCCTTTGTTTTTTAAATTATTTTCTCTTATCTTCTCGTGTCTTTCAGCCTAGACTTTGCTCCATCATTACTTATCCTGCATATTCCTAGGTTAATTAAAGAGCACAAAATTTGCTAAGCAAGCTCTAAATTATATATTGACATATAATTGGTTCTTTGGCTATTGATATTACCAGTAGTTGTTCTACTGTTGTAATTCAGTGCTAGGAATTATTCACTGTGTTTTGAATAGCTTGAGTAGGTATTTGTGCCCTGAATTATACCTAGAGTGAAGGGTACAGAACAGGGAGAAATCCACCTATTGAAGAGATGTCTACTAGAGTGAAAGAGCCTAACTAATCTACAACATTCACCATAAGAATACAAGAATTATAAGACAGCAATGCAATCAGATGACTCAAAGTATTCTTAATTCCCAAAAGCTGATCTGACAGACACTACAGGCAAAGAACTCAAAACCCAAATAGTTAAAAAAAGATCAACAAGAAAAGGAAAATACATAGTAAGAAAAAATTACTCCTATGCTCAATGAGCTCAAAGTTGATATAATTAGGCAAATAAAAGATTCAATTAATTAGATTTTCAATGAGCTTAAAAAAGATGCACACCATAAAAAGCTGGTAGAATTGAAGAAGACAATGCAAGATATGAATCATTTTAGTAAAGAATTGGAGGTTAGGCAGAAATCCTGGAAATGGAAAACAGAACCGAAAACCATGCCAGTGGATGTGACCACCCAGTGGGGAGGATATCAAGACTGGAGGACAAGGATGGATGGTGTATTAGATCACTTACTTAGTGATACTCTAGAAGTAAGAAACAAGAGGTCATTCCAGGATTCCTAGTTTAAGCTACAAGAAAAAAAAAATAAACCACTTAAAAATCGTGGGTGTCTTAGTCACCTTCTCTTCACTGAGGAGACATCTGACATTTACAACTTAAAGGAGCAGAATGTTACTTGGGTTCATGTTTCAATGCTATGGTAGGCTTCACGGCAGGACAGCATGGCCAAGGGGCATAGTAGAGGAGAGCTCCTCATGGTGTGGCAGACAGGATGCAGCAAGATAAAGAGAGGAGATGGGCAGGTAGATGAGCCTTTCTAGGCCATGCTTACAGGGGCCCACCTCTTCTGACCCACCCATACTGCAGCCACCTTTCAGAGAATCCCATGTCTGAGTGCTCTTGGGGGACCTCGAGGTGTAAACTATAGCATGTGTCAAGAAAGGACAAGAAAAGGAAACCAAAGGTACAAATACTCATTCACCAAAACCATTTCAGAAAACTTTCCAAATTCAGATAGTGAATTGGATTCTCATGTATATGAGGCACTGAGAACTCCCAAAATGGGTATGACCAGAAAGGATCCTCTCCTTGGCACATTACAGAGTCAGAATCTCAGAACTTGGAAACACAGTGAAAATGCTAAAGGCTATGAGAGAAAAACATTAAGTTATTTATAAAGGCAAGTCTATCAGTATAATAGCTGTTTCCTCAACACAAATCTTAAAGATCAGGAGAGTTTGGAGTGAGTTTTTAAGCCCTAAAAGAAAATAATTACCATTCCAGATTGCTATACCCTTGGAGAAATAAAAATCTTCCACAACAAAAATAATCTAAAGAAATTCATGACTACCCAACTAGCATTTCTGAAAACACTCAAAGGAATGCTAAACAGAAACAGCAAGACCTAAATCCTCAAATACCCACAAAGGAACTAACTACTGTCCTAGTTAGTATTCATCTAACTAGGAGAGTAATTAAAGGAAAAGAAAATAGGAATCATCACTGAAAGAATAAAAGCAATAACAAGAATCAGTAAAGACCTTCCAAAAAGAACACTCCATCTAAATGGTCTTAGTGGCCCAATTGAAAGACACAGACTGGCAAATTGGATCAGAAAACAAAGCCCAACTATAGACTGCCTGCAAGAAACATACCTCATTCATACACACACACACACACACACACACACACACACACACACACACACACGCACACTAGACTGAAAGTCCAGAAGTGAAAGTGTGGAAAATTATACTCCACACAACTGGGACCCCAAGCAAGCAGGAATAGCTATCCTACTTTCTAACATAATTCACTTTAAGTCCAAGTTGATCAGAAAAGATAAAGAAACTCACTACATACTGGTAAGGGAAGCAATTTAACAGGAATAAATTACTATTGTAAATACATACACACCAAATATTAGTACACTCAATTTCATTAAGCAAAACTGCTTCAAATAAAAAGACAGAGACATCAGTGCAATCACACTGGGAGATCTGAATATCCCATTCCCACAATGAAATTGACCAAATACAAATTCAACAAAATGGTATCAGAATTGGGGTCAAGAACAGTAGTGCAGCCCAAAGAGATAGCTTAGTAAGAAAAATCACTTGCCTGGAAAGCATAACGTCCTGAGTTCAATCCTCAGTATGGCAAAAAAATAAAAAGAACAGTGGCGCATGCCTGTAATTTGATCACATGGAAAGCTGAGGTAAGAAGATCACTATGAGTTCGAGAATGTCTGGGCTATATAGTGAGTTCAAGGCCAGCCTGAACTACCTGGTGAGACCCTGCCTCAAAAACCAAAATAAGCAAATGAACAAAAAGAATATCAGACTTGAATCATATCATTAAGAAATAGACTTAACAGATATCCATTGTTTCATCCAACAACAGCAGAATACACATTATTCTTGGCAGCTCGCGGAATGTTCTCAAAAACAGACTATATTTAAGGTCACAAAGCATTTTTAAATGAATAAAAAAATTAAGTTATATTTTGATTTGTCTAATTGTAAGCCCAGGAGATTACAGTGAAACAAAAGTAGAAATCAACAGCAAAAACGCCCTAAAGAAACTATACAAATACACCAAGACTAAATAATGCAAACTTAAATAATCAGTGCAACACTGAAGAAATTAAGGAAGAAATTAAAAATCGTAGAATCAAATGACAACAACAATACAATATACCAAATCCTGTGGGACACAATGAAAGTGGTTCTTTTTTTATTATTATTTTTATTTTATTGAAGTACGAACATCAATGAGACAGTTTTAAGATACCTTGACAAGATGGATTTGATAAATTAATACATTGCAAACTGTTGTCATAATGTTTTGGTACCATAGAAGGTGCATACATGATATTATACTTACAGACATTATTATACCTTATGTCTCTTATCAGTAAATTAGGAGAGTGTAGCTGTTTGCGTATCTTATTTTTTATACCTGAATTACATCAAAGATTCAATACTTAATACTTTCTATCTTGTTATTTTCCTATTGGTTGTTCATAGTACTAAGAAGCTGACATAATATCCTGTCCAACCACCATTAGTGCAAATCTTGCCTCTCATAGAATTATGTAGAAGCACGGCGTTATCTATCCCAACTGTACTGTCCATACACACACCTCATGATTCTTCCTTTCCATACCCCTTCCTTTGTCTACACCTGTCAAAGATGGGCAATCCATTGTCATTCATCTAATTTAGGTGCCTGAACTCGACGACACAGTCCAACATTCCACAACAATAGTGGAAAGTGGTTCTAGGACAAAAGTTTATATTTATGAATGTCTGCATTTGAAAAACAGAAAGTGATCCCAAATAAATAATCAAATGATGCATCTCAAGATCCTGAAACAGACAAAAAAATATTCCAAATCCAAGGAAATTTAAAAAATGACAACAGAAATTAATCATGTTCAGACTTTAGAGAAATGAATAAATCAAAGTGTTGATTTTGGAAAGAATATGTTAGATAGAAAACCCTTAGCCAACCCTACAAATAAAAGGAAAGACCCATATGAAAAATTAGAATGAAAAGGGGAAAGTCACAATTGATTTCACTGAAGTCCAGAGGATTATAAGAAACTATTTTGAAAACACATATGCCAATAAATTAGAGGATCTAGAAAAAAATGGATTAATTCCTAGTTACGTTAGTTAACAAATTTAAACCTGGAAGTTTTAAAAACCCTGAATATACCAGTAATCCTAAATAAAACTAAAGCATAATAAAATCTCTACCAACTAAGGAAGCCCAAGACTCAACGGGTTCACCACTGAGTTTTACCAAAACATCAGAAAAGAACAAATCTCACACTCCTTAAATTCTCTGAGAAAATGAAAAGGGCAGAAAAACAGTCAAACTCTTTCCTGCAAGTTAACATCACCCTGTGGTGAAAGTCAGACAAGAACCCAAAATTAGCATGGAAATTACAGACCAGTATTTTTAATAAATATAGATGCAATAATTCTCAACAGGATTATTTTTTTAAAATACAAAAATATTTATTTAAAATATTACACATCATGGACAGGATGATAGCTCGGTGGCATGTACACCTCCCCAGAAAGCACAAGATTCTGAGTTTAATCAGTGGTGCAAAACAATTTATGTATCATGACCAAGTCAGCTTTATCCTAGGGATATGAGGATGGTACAACATATATGAATCAATAAATGCAATATGCCATATAAATAGAAATAGATATTAAAGTTACATGTTCATTCATAGATATAGAAAAGGCCATTAATAAAGACCAACATTATTCATGATTTTAAACACATGCACACTCATGAAAATAAATATATAAGAAACTGACTTCAAACTGTAAAATTCATTTATGATAAACCCACATCCAAAATCATATTAAGGAAAGCTGAAAGCGTTATCTCTAAAATCTGTGAAAAGATAAAGACATCCACTCTTATTCAATATAGAACTGAAAATGTTAGCCAGAGCAATTAGGCAAGAGAATAAAACAAAAAGGAATATAAACAGGAAAGAAGTATAATTATCTTGAGTTCCAGATGATGGTTCTTTACATCAAAGAACCAAAAACAAAATTCCACCAAAATATTCTTAGAGCTAATAAACAAATTCAGCTACGTGGCAGGATGGAAATTTAAAACATAGAAGGATGTGTGAGTAAAAAACAAAAATCATGAAAATGATTTCATTTATGGTAATATCAAAAAAAAGTATCTATAAAGCAACCTGTTAGATTGAGATAGAAGCTAGCTATTTCAATTTTCTGTAGGATTTTGAGCATGAATAAGTGTTGGATTTTGTCAAAAGCCTTCTCTGCATTAATTGAGAAGATCATGTGGTTTTTGGATTTGGCTCTATTGATACAGTGCATTACATTTATAGATTTGCGTATGTTGAACCATCCTTGCATCCCTGGGATGAATCCTACCTGATCATGGTATATAATCTTCTTGATGATTTTCTGTATTCTATTTGCTAGGATTTTATTGAGGATTTTTGCATCTATGTTTATGAGGAAGATGGGCCTGTAGTTCTCTTTTTTAGTTGTATCTTTCCCTGGCTTTGGGATCACTATAATACTTGTCTCCAGGAATGATTTAGGGAGGACTGCTTCCTTTTCAATTTCATTGAAGAGTTTGAGGACTATAGGGGTTATGTCTTCTGTAAATTACTTGTAGAATTCAGCTGTGAATCTATTCGGACCTGGACTTTTCTTTGTCGGTAAGTTTTTTATTTCATTTTGTATTTCATTGGCTGTTACTGGGTTATTGAGAGTCGTCATATCTTCTTAATTCAGTTTTGGCAATTTGTGCCTTTTTAGAAATCTGTCCATTTCATCTGTGTCTTCTATTCTGTGAGAGTAAAGATTTTCAAAGTAGCTATTGATGATCTTCTGAATTTCTCTGGGTCTGTGGTGAAAGAGCTACATAAGAAAAACTACCGTAAAACTGGACAGCTGGCCAGATAGCTCAGCAGACTAAAACACCTGCTTAGGCAAGTAAAGGGACTGGAATTTGATCCTCAGAATGCCATGCCAGGCCCTTCCCCAGAGCATGCTGAGACTTCGATTGAGACTGGGCATGGTGATATGCACCTGTAATCCCAGTGTTGGGAGGCTGAAAATAGGAAGATCATTATGAGTTTGATCTGTGCAGTAAGACCCTGTAGACCCTGTACTAAATACATAAAAAATAAAATAAAATAATAAATACATTTTTAAATGAAAGCACATCCCCTACTTCTGGAAAGGTAGAATCAATATTGTCAAAATGGCCTTATTACCAAAATTGATGCATAGGGTGTAATCCAATTCCAATAAAAATAGCAACAACATTCTTCACAGAAGTAGATAAAACAATCCCAAAATTTATACATAATCAGAAGAGACCAACAATATTCAAAGCAATCTTAAGCAAAAAGTAAAGTAGGAGGCACTTGAATACTACAGCTCAAGTTATGCTGCAAAGCTACAGTAATAAAATCAGCTTGGTACAGATACAAAAATATACACATGGCAAAACTGAATAGAATAGAGGACATACTAATAGACCTGTGGGAAAAAAAAAAGACCTATATAATATTTTACCAAAGGGCTATTAACAAATTCTGGATGTAATGTGTCCAGCCACTGAAAATTCAATGATGTGAAGAGAACAAGAAAATAACCTCCAGTTCAGACTGATGCACTCCACAAAACTATCTTTCAAAACTAATGGACAAATAAGATACTTCCATGGCAAGGAACACCTGAGGAAATTTAGGAATATCAGTCCAACACTTCAAAGCATTCTGAAAGATATTTTGTAGAAAGAGACAACAAGAACTACAGCATCATGATCCCCAACAGAATGAATCTGCCAGGCAAGGCAAGTAATTAAATGGAGTGGGGTGGCATGGGGAGCAACATCAAAAGGGAACTGTTAGGTACAAACCCATGCAATCAACCAGACCAGGCATTCTGACTTGAGATTTACTAGAGGTAGCAAATGAGCTGGCTTTCTAGTGCACCAAGAGAGCCCAAACAAAAGGGGACAGGGGGATTTTACAGAGCTTTTAGGAGAGGGTGTTTGTGGGCTGGAACAGCCAGATCACAGGTGAGTGTGGAAGGTGATCATGAGCCAGAACAGCTGGATCACAGGTGGAGGTGATTTTTCTCCACTCTGGCTTGGCTGTCTGAGTGGGGCCAAGGGGAAGTGAGCCAAGACCAGGGTACAGAGTAAGGAGTATTTTGGGCAGGGTGCCTAGGAAACCTTGAGTCTTGACCAATCAGGAATAACAACAACAAAATAATGTAAGGATAAGTCGGTACATATCAATTACAACCACTAATGCTAATGATCTCAATTCACCAATCAAAAAAGCATACTGGCAGAATGGACCAAGAAGCAAGATCCAACAATATGCTGCATACAAGAAACACATCTAATTCAAAAAGAATATCATAGACTGAAAGTTAATGGATGGAATACAATATTCCATGCAACAGAAACTCAGAAAAACACAAAAGTATCCATTCTACTTGCTGGTAAAGTGGATTTCAAGCCAATACTGATTAAGACAGACAACAAAGGCCCCTACATCCTTGTAAAGAGAGCAACACAAGAGGAAGTGATAACAATCAGAAAGATACACACACCAAATACAAGTGCATCCAACCGAATAAAAAAATTAATAGACATGAAAAATCAAAAGAAGCACTAGTACAATTGTAATGGGGAACTCAGTACCCAACAGTCACAAATACATCAACTAGACAACAAATGAACAATGAAATCTTAGCACTGAACCAAACTTCTGAATAAAAGGACTTAGTAGATTTTTACAGAGTGCTCCACCCAACATCAGAATACATGTTTTTCCCAGCTGCATATGGATGTTTTGCAAAACAGACCACATACTAGCTTGTAGAACATGCTTAAGTAAATGCATAGAGAAGGGCCAGCCAAATAGCTCAGCAGATTAAAGTGCCTGTAAGCAGGTGCAGGTTCAATACCCACAGCAGGCCCCACCCCTGGTGTACACTGAGACATCAATTGAGACTGGGCATGGTGGCACATGCCTATAACCCCAACTCTTGGGAGGCTGTAAACAGGCAGATCATTATGAATCCAATCTAGTAGTGAAACCCTGAACACCCTGTAGACCCTTACCTAAAATACAAAAAAGGTAAATGCATAGAAATTGAAACTATCCCATGCATATTATCACCATAGTGCAATGAAATTGGCAATCAATGTCCAAAGAAACCACAAAAACTCCATGAACACATGGAAAATGAATAACAAACTCCTGAACACCTGATGAATCACAGATGAAATTAAAGAAGAAACTGAAACGTTTCTACAAGTAAGAGATAATATCAGGGCCAGGGAGATAGCTTAGCAGTCTAAGCACCAACCTGGCAATCCAAGGATCTGGTTTCAATCCCTGGTACCAAACCAGCCACCAAAACCAGGCATGACGGCACATGCCTGTAATTTCAGTGCTGGTGAGGCCGAGACAGAAAGAAAACTATGAGTCTGAGCTGCATAGTGAGACCCTGTACAAAATAAATGAATAAATAATTGTGTTTTTTTTTGAAAAGGAAAATATCAATACAACTTACTGGAACTTACAAGGCACAATGAAAGCAGTCCTGCACAGGAAGTTTGTAGTAGTGAATACTTATATCAGGAAAACAGAGCAAACTCAAATAAACAACCTAACAGTGAACTGCAAGTTAGGGTTAGGGTTAGGGTTAATGATCAATGAAGAAATTAATGCAATAGAGAGTAAGAAAACAATACAAAGAATCAATGAATTAAAGAGTGGATTCTTTGAAAGATTAATTAAAATTGACAAACTCTTAGCCAGTCTTATCCCAAAAAAGGGGGTGAAAAACTCAAATCCATATAGTTAGGAATGAAAGGGTAAAATCACAACAGACATTACAGAAATATGAAGATCATCAGTACCTACCTCAATAACCTATATTCCAGCAAGATGGAAAAATAGATAAGAAATGGACAGAACCTTAGATATATATGAATGACCAAAGCTAACTCAAGCAGATTAAAAAAAAAAAAAGAAAATATAAAAATTTTAAATAAACTAGTATCAGTCATTAAAATTGAAGATGGAGCCGGGCATGGTGGCGCATGCCTGTAATCCCAGCACTAGGGAGGCTGAGGCAGGAGGATTGTTGTGAGTTCGAGACCAGCCTGAGCTACAAAGTGAGCTTAAGGCCAGCCTGAACTGCACAGTGAGACCCTGTCTCAAAAAGACAAAAAACAATAAAATAAAATAAAATAAAAATTGAAGATGTAATTAAAAACCTACCAACAAAGAAAAGCCCAGGCCCTGATGAAATTCACTGCAGAATTTCTACAAGAAGTTTAGTGAAGACCTAATGCTGCTACTTCTCAAACTCTTTAATGGAATGGAAAAGAAAGAAATACTTGCAGCTCCATGCTTGGAAGCAGCCCTAATACCAAAACCAGAGGAGGATTCAAAAACTGGAAAGAGCTACAGGCCATCCTCAGTAAGATACTGGCAAACAGAATCCAGCAAATCATCAAGAAGATTTTACATCATGACCAAGTAGGATTCATCCCAGGGATGAATCTTGATTCACCAGACACACATCAAGAAAAATAATACACTATATTAACAGAGTCAAGGACAAACGCCATATGATCATTTCAATAGATGCAGCAAAAGTGTTTGACAAACACTAAAACACATTCGTGATAAAAAAAAAAATGTGCAGAAAATTGGCATAGATGGTCTTTATCCTAACCTGATAAAAACCATCTATGATAAACCAACAGCCAACATCATACTATATGAACAACAACTAAAACCTTTCACTTTAAAACCTTGTTTTCAAAAGACAAGGATATCCACTGTCACCATTCTTATCAAATATATTTCTAGAAACATTAGCCAGAAATTAGATAAAAGATGAAAGAATTAGATAAAAGAAAGAAATAGGGATAGGAAAGAAAGAGGTTAAATGATCATTACTTGAAGATTACATGATACTCTGCAAAGAAGACCCCAAAAGCTCCACCAAGAGACTTCTAGATTTAATAACCAATTTCAGTAGCACAGAAGCTTTCAAATATCAATAGCCTTCCTGTACACAAATAACAAAATCACTGACAGAGAATTAGAGAGAGGATGCCTTTCACAATAGCATCCGAAAAAGAATACCTAGGAATCAATCTAACAAAGGAAATAAAAGACCTCTACATTGAAAACTAGTGCTCTGAAGAAGATTGAAGAAGATACCAGAAAATGGTGAAATATCCCTTTTTCTTGAGTAAGAAGAACCAATATAGTAAAATGGCCACACTTCCAAAATTGCTGTACAGATTTAATGAATCCCAAATCAAAATTTCAACAGCATATCTCACAAAATTAGAGGGAAAAAATCCTAAAATTCATTTGGAACAAGAAGAGACCTAGAATAGCAGAGGTATTCTGGGCAACAAAGGCAAGGCAGGTACATCAAAATCCCTGACTTGAAATTATACTGAAAAACTACTGTAATGAAAACAGCATGGTACTGGCAAAAAAAAAATAAAATAGATCTAAGGATAAATGGAATAGATTAGAAGATGCAGAAACAACTCCAGACATAATTACCCATCTTATATTTGACAAAGGATCCAATCAGCTTCACTAAAAGAAAGATAACCTGTTGGGGCCAGGGAGATAGCTCAGTAGAATAAGCATTTGCTTGACAAGTGCAAGGGCCTGAGTTCAATCCACAGTTCCACCAAAAAAAAAAAAAAAGAAAAAAAAAAGAAATATAACCTCTTTAATAAATGGTGTCAGGCAACTGGCCCTGCACATGATGAACATTAAAATGACCCATATCTCTCATCATACACCAAACTAAAATTAAAATGAATCAAAGATCTAAATACTAAAACAGAAATACTGACTCTGCTAGAAGATACAATAGGTAGGACTCTTGAACACACTGGTGTAGGCAAAGACACTATGAATAAAACCCCAACCACACAATAGCATCCAAAAAAGAATACCTAGGAATCAATCTAACCCCAACCACACAGGAACTATCACAAAGAATGAACAACTGGGA
The DNA here is from genome assembly GCA_004027165.1 of Ctenomys sociabilis. Classification (NCBI taxonomy): domain Eukaryota; kingdom Metazoa; phylum Chordata; class Mammalia; order Rodentia; family Ctenomyidae; genus Ctenomys; species Ctenomys sociabilis. The sequence continues at coordinate 5,714 of PVKA01018401.1, read as the reverse complement.
TCTCATCTTATTTAAAAAGCTTTTGCACAGCAAGTGAAATCACCAGCAGAATTTTACAGTGTTTCCCACAGTGTGGGAAAGAATTTTTGGCAGCTGTTCCTCACACAAAGGACTAATATCTAGAATATCCGAAGAACTCAAAAAAACCAGACCCTCCAAATATAAAGACCCATTCCAAAAATGGGCATCTGCAATGACTAGACATTTCTCAGATGAAGTAGAAATGCCAAAAAAAAAAAAAAATGTTTAACATCACTGCAAATTAAAACAACATGAGGTTCTATCTCACTCCAAAACAATTTCATAAAATCAGAAAATCAACCCATAACAAATGCTTATTTGAGGCGCTGTGGTTCTTGCCTCTACCTACTTAACACAGAGGGGACTGTTCGTGTTGCCATCGCAGGTGCTCATGAAGCTTCAGCACTGCTAAAACAACTTTTTCTGTTCACCTAAATGAGGATCCACAAAGGACTTACTGTGTGCTAAGCCCTATCAGATGGGTAAGTCTAAAGGGAAAAATAAATCTGAGACCCCAGTCCACAGGGAGTCTTAATTATATCCAACAAATATTTATTTGAAAAGCTTTTCATTCACGCGGGGGTAGAGGGCAGAAAACAGCAATGCTGTTCACTTCTTTTATAGCCTTTCAAACTGTTCAGGTCCTAACTAGCAAAACACTACATTCCTGTCTACTGTCTAAGTGACATAAACAGACATTGTAGGTGATCTTTGTCTTGAAATTAGTTTTTTCAATAATCAAGCATATTAGCTTTCTAGCTTTCTAGCTCCATGACCATGATGAGCACTTTGCTTAATTTCCGTGTCTGCCTCTACAAAATAAGCAGAGACCATCCCTACACCATCTATCAAGTGGTGGGAAAGCACTGATGCTTGGGAAGTGCTTCATAAGTGCTCAACAAATTTCAGCTATTGTTTCTACCATCATCATCATTAACAGCAGATTGAGAGCTAAATCCGCCCATGGCCCGAGAGAAAACAAAAGCACCTGAAAGGAAAGGTCACAGAGCAGCCTGAAGGCACTCTGGGATCAGGGGCAGCCTCAAACCAATGCCCAGAGTGCTGAGTTTGTCCTGTGTGACCTCTAGGTGGCTTCCTCCACCTCCTAGCAGCTGCAACTTCTCCCAGCCATAGGTGGGCTAAAGGATGTGCCCTGTCCACATGGCATCTGAATGTCTAACCCCAGCCGTGGCTTTGAATGTTTGCAGGTGAATAGATGAGCTCAGGCTACACTGGCTCAGCTCCTGGGAGCAGCTGGGGCCATTGGGTACCAAGATCAGCCAACTTAAGGCCAAAACCATTTGGCAAGAAGGATTGTAAGATCCTTAAGTGTGGAGGGCACCGTAGTCCGGAAGCCTTCGTTTCTATTCCTTTTATGGATATAAGTTACACTTCCTGTAGAATTGCTGCATTATGACTTCCTGCCTCGTGTTCCTTTAGTTAGACTTCCTGTCACATGCTCCTTTAGTTGATCACCTGAGTGTTGTTAGCCTATAGCATTACCCTAATATACCTACGTCATTAGTGACGTTGACTTCCCTTCCCTCTGCTATATAAGCTGTATCGCTTCCTTGAATAAACGAGACTTGATCAGAATCCTGTCTTATCTCCATTTCTCACGCACCTGTTCTTTGTCTTCGTCAGTCCCCTCTCCTCCCCTAGGTGACCTGCGTTGACTGACCCGCTGGACGGGACACTTAAGGTCCTTAAGAAGCCACGCTGCCTTCCCTGGCACAGGAGAGAGGTGAGATTCCAGAGGGAGGCAGTCTGAAATTGGCTTTGCTGTCTTAGAACTCAATCCAAAGTTCAAGTAACTGAGCAATTCAAGTTACAGCTGGCCTCAGGAAGCTTCAGACAACTAAATAATCAGATCTTTCTGTATCTCTTTCCCATCTCATCTCTTCACTTTCTGCCCATACCCTCAATTTTTTCCTGAAACATATAGGTTTCTTCTATACAGGGAAAACCACAGGAAAGTGAGTAGGAACAAAAGGCTTTGGACCAAAGACTTCCAGTGTTCCTTCTTCCAGACAAGTGACAGAATGTTGTTTGTAGGAGCTTGAGGAAAGACCCTGATTGGTCCTGCTTGAGTCATGTGTCCTCCTGAGGCCCAATCACTGCAGCCAGGAAAATGAAGCTTGATGATTGGTCAGGTCTGTGATCCTGCTGGAATAGGAAAGAAACTGCAGTAAGTAGCTGCTACCCCAGAACCACAGCACACAGGAAGGAAAGGCTCCCCCAAAGTTTCAGGAGTGGCCATCTTCCTCCTTTCTCTCTCAACAGGTCTTACCTCAGCCCCAAACTTTCTGATACTCCTGAAATATGTCTCCAATTTAGAAACTTGGTCCTCAGTGCAGCAGTGTAGAAAGGATGACCGTTTGAAGACATGAGACCTCCTTGAAGATGGCTAGGTCACCGGGAGCATCAGTCACCCTCAGAAGGGACTGATGTAATTGTCATGGAGCCCTGATTGATTTTCTTCAGGCAGCATGGCTATAAAAACAGCAACACTGGCCCTCCACATCTCTGGCTTCCTATCTCACCATGCATGCTAGTTAGCCAACTGTGTCAATTTGAGTAGGAAATGCCAACTAAACTGGATCAGCACAGTTTGGATGTGTCTGAAGGAATTTACTGCAGACAAAAAAAACCCACACTGGCTGTGAATGGCACCAACCAACAGGCCTGTAGCCTGAATCAAAGGGAAACGAAGGAGGCCGCTTCTGTCTCTTAGGAGGAGTGCTACTCTTCCTCTTCACCTTGGATGTCATCCCCTGGCACCTGGTGTAGACCCTTGAGCCTCCAAACACGGACTCTGAGATGAATCCCAGGCCTTCTTCTGGATCCTTCAGCTCTCCAGAGCACAGACAGCCCTGTTGCCATCTTCCATGTGCCACTCTACCAACAGCCACTGCAAGCCTATCTTGTGAATCCTCATTTAGTTGTATATCTGACACTTAATCTGTTTCTCTATGGATACTGACTGATGCACCATATGATCTCTCTGCACATTGTGAAGCCCTCTCCAGAGCTGAAAAGAAGCCAGCGCTGCTCTTGCAGTTCCAGAACTGTGAGGCAAATAAACGTCCACTCTAAAATTACCCCAGCATCAGGCATTTGACATAGCAATGGGTAATAGACTAATACACTGCCCCAGCATGCAAAGGTTATCAGACTTAGCCCCCAGGAGTGACACCTTCTGCTGTTTCCCAGAATGGCCTCCTTGCATTACTAGGGACCCTGACCAACCATCAAGAGAAATCCCAAACCTCACAGCATCATTCTTTTTAATGGTCCTTTCTGAAACTTCTAGTGTATTTATTTACCGGACTAGACATTTCCTAAGGACTGGAACAAGAGCTGTCTGTGTCACACTACTAGGTGTGAGACGTCAGGCATACACAAGAGACTCAGTAAAGATTCGTTGCAAGAATGCACAAGTGCACAGTGGTGCAAAGCTGCACACCCTGTGTCAGGCCTCATGCCACTGAGTGGAGAAGTGAAGAGGCTGTCCTTTTATGCAGCAGGGCTAGAACCATCTCTTTCTTCCCCATTCCAAGCCTATGTTGGACCCTTTGGGCCACATCCCTCCCTGCAAAGCCCTTGCCCCACTAACCCAGCCAAATAAATCTCTCACCTGGGTAATTACTGCCCTTATGATCCTATTCAAGTTCAGTATTTGTGACTTAACTCTGCCTGGAAATTTTTCTGATGGCACACCTACCCCATAAGGGCCTCCTCCAGCTCTAGGACGCCGTGGCTGCCCCCTGGTGTGCTAGCGAGCAGCTAGGGCAGCGAGGCTGGCACTGAGTTGCCCCCCTCTGCGAAGGGGCGTGGCTTGCAGGTAAGGGCGGGTCCAATTGGAGTAGTAGGGGAATTAGGCCAAATGTAGGAGTGCGGGGGAGTTTTCTAGGATGCCATGCAAAAGGACATCTTTCTCCTTCTTCAGTAAGCCCTAAGAATGATGCCAGCTGTCACGGTAGATGTGCTGCACATGGATGTCTGTGACGTAAGGAGCGAGCTCTCAGGCTACGGCACAGGAGAGCCTAGTGAGTGCAAAAGGAGAAAGCCTTGGAGTTCCCTGAGCGGCAAAGGCTCCCTTGCAAGTTGGCACTGTCGGCCCAAGCCTTCACGCTTTGCTGTGCAGCTGAAGTGATGGTCACCATGCTGCAGACCAGCACACGCAGCAGGCAGGAGCCCTCTTTGATGAAGAAAATACGAGTATATCATCAAACAAAAAAGAAAACCGTGTAAGCTTAAAAACTCAAAAAAGAGGCAGTTGGCTCCAGCGGCCAAAATGTTTTATAAAGCAACAACAGCAAAATGGAAAAAAAATAAAAATAAAAAATAAGCTCCTGAGAACTGAGAGAAGGCCAAAAATATTAATATACGGGAACATGGAGATCCTGTTGCTCCCTGCAAATATTTTCCTAGTTTTCCACATAGCACCAGCGAGCGTCATAGTCCTTTTATCTCTCATCACCCTTCCTGTTTGAAATCTATGCTGGAGGACAGTTTCTCCAAGGGGAAATAAACGTAGTAGATGAAGAAATTGTCTGCCAGAGGCCTGTGAAGGTTCTGTTTCGGATGTGAGAGGGAATGGGTACGTCTCGACCTTAGAACAGATTAAAGGAAAGGATGCCGAAATCAAAGCAAACGCAGGACTCAGCACTGCAGTGGCGAATGATGTGTGAGAGTCTTGCCCAGCGCAGCAGGGGAACCAGCGAGGAAGTTTGTGGACTTTGTGTGGGCAGAGAGGGACAGAGAGCCTGGTGAATCTAAACGCTAGGTAAACAAGTAGCTGCTGAAAAGTGGAGCCGCGGTGTGCGCCTGTGACAGACAAATGTTCCCAAACACGTCGGGTGTTGATTTGCTGGCTCCTGACCACCCGCTGGCTAGGGGAAAAAGCCCCACACTGAGGAGCAGAGCACGTGGTGGCCCTCCAAAGAGAACGCTGGTGAGGGCCACCCGGACTGGACAGGGCCAGACTTCCTGCCGCTCAGTTGGCTGATCAAGTCCCTGGACAATACAGAGAGGACTAAGAGAGGTGCTTTGCAGAGCCCCTGCATGTTTCGTCCTCTGTGGGCTTCAGCTGACCCCAGAAGCAGCTCGATGACAGGCAGCAGGTCCTGGTACCTCACCGAGTGCCGCAGTGATAGGGAAGGCTTGACCTCTCAGGGTCCCACCCTGATGACGGCCACTTGAGCTTTGGCCCCGACTCTCCTTTGCCATGTAGATTCATAACGAACATCAGCTGCATGACAGTCACCAAGAAAGAACCACCCTGGGTGGCTAACAGAACAAGAAATGCTTAGTCCCTCTTCCCTAGGGTATCTGCACTGAGAAAAAGGCTCAGCCTCTGAGGCCAGGAAAGGGAAGCTCCAGCTTCTCTCCACTTGGACCCCAGAAGGACCCGGCCATCAGCAGCTACCCACAGCCTCTTTTCAACACTGATGTCCTTAAGGAAAAATACCTGGCTGAACCACAACCCACATTTACACCTCTCATGCCACACCCAAGCCTTCTCATCTTGGGCTGAGGCAGCTGCCTAGGGCAGGCAACAGCTTGGCTTCTGCCACTGCCCCAGCACCATGCAGAGCCCGTCACCAGTTGCTCCTGGCAGCCCCTGCCATCGCCTCGAGTTGGTGGTATGAACATCATCTCCTTTCACCAATGAAGAAATGGGGGCTAAG
>PVKA01018400.1:31670-44033 GCA_004027165.1 Ctenomys sociabilis | reverse complement strand
GGGGGGTTGGGCTCAGCAGAGCTCTAGCTGTTCAGGTCAGCCTGCCTTCTTGGATGGTAGGAGAGGTAGGATGCAGCTCAGCAAAGCTCCCATGAGGCTGGGAGTGGCAGGGTAGTCACTCACTGGGGGTCTAAAGCTATCTGGGCCTTAGCCCATTTCTAATGATTTAAGTAATAACAATATAACATTTATTGAGCATTTATTTATTTTAATTTTTTACTTTTTGGTGGTACCGGGGATCAAACTCAGGACCTTGAGCTTACCAGGCAAGCACTTATTCCACTGAGCTGTCTCTCCAGCCAATGCATTTATTGTTTTAAGTACTATGAATAAATACTTTATATGAAATAATTTAATTCTCATTATGTAGTTCTTAGCTCATTTCCTCTTCATAGAAACCAAATGGGAATACATGCTATTGTAATTCTTTTCTCATTATAATTGTACATGAGGAAATAGAAATACATAGAAGTGAAGTAATTTGCTCAATGTCACTTAAGCAGAAAGTGGCAGTGCTATAATTTGAATGACAACCTAAGCTCTGAGATTTTTGCTCCTATTTTATCTAAATGCTTATGGTTAAGAACTGATAATTGAGTGGCCAAGGAGATAGCTTATCAGCACCTACCTGGCAAGCACAAGGTCCCGAGTCCAGTCCCTGGCCCTGCATGCCATGCTGGCCTAAGAACCTTGGTGCACTTACCTGGCCCTAGAACCAGGCACAGTGGCACACACCTATAATCCCAGCACTGTGGATGTTGAGATAGGGGGACCATTAGGAGACCAGCCTGGGGGCTACACAAGTGACCACAGGGTCAACCTGGACTATATAGTGAGACCTTGTCTCAAAAAAAAGAGAAAGAACTGATTATTAAAATATACAATAATTCCATCATCCTCTAAAACACACCTTCCTACTGCCTCTTTGTAGCCATCCTTCCCATATCACTAGGCACTGCCAAGTTTATTCCTGTCTCCATAGTTTATTTCCTGTCTCCATAGTTTTCCTTTGTCAGAATGCCACATAAGTAGAATACACATTTGACTTTTTAAATTTGATTTTTTTCACTTAGCATAATTCAATAAATTCTCATGATTTTGGTTAAAAAAACAAAGTAAAACTGGGTTATAGCTTGGAAAATATAGCTAGACCCTATCCAAAACAAAATGTTCTGGTCATGTAATGGCATATGACTTAGTTCTAGCAACTTGGCAGGCTGAGGCAGGAAGATTGCTTAATCCCAGGGGTTTGAGGCAACCCTGGGCAGTTCACTGATATCTTATTTCAGAGACAACAATTAAAAACTTGGCTGTTTTTATCCTTGACTACCCTTAGCAGTTATCATAATGCTTCTGACTTAGAAAATACAAAATAAATGTTTGCTAGATATGTGGCTCAAATGCATAGAGGGATTTCACAGTATTCAAGTATGAAGCTGTATGTTATTTCATTTAGCCTTCTGAGGAGTGCTGTGGGATGAGAACATTTGTGATGACTCAGTGGTGTGTGTGTGTTTTTTTGTCTTCTTGCTTTCTACTCTACCCAGTAATATCTTTCCTTATAGCCTCTGTTGCTACCATGTACCTTAATTCCAAATACTTCAACCATCTGGATATCTCATCTGGGCATTCCATTTGGTGTAGCTCTGTACTATGAATGACCATTTATATGTTCTGTAAACATTTTAAATTCTGCATAGGTAGCACCAAACTCTGCTTCCTAATAACTCTGTATGTCCTATGAGCATGATGTAGTTCCTTCCCATCCATAGATAAATTATGGGTTTGTTTGCTTATGTCCTCTGCTGGTCTGTGAAACTTTCAGGGACAGTGATATTAGTCTTGTTCCATTTTTTTTCCCTCTGTGCCTAGTTCAGTGATGAAACATAGTAGGCTTCTAAAAAATGTTGGTAATGACTGTGGAACATGTTAAGTAGGAAGTATGTGCAAATACACATGTACACATACACAAAATATACATGAGAAATTCTAAGTATTGTATGTTGTCTATAGTGTTCAATGTAAATTATATATTTTTCTTCTGAGCAAATGAAATAATTAGCATTTATTTATTTTTAATATTTTAATTTTTATTTATTTATTTGTTATAGGTTCTCACTATGCAGTTGAGACTCATAGTGATCCTGCTGTCTAGCCTCCCCAGTGCCGGGGTTACAGGCAGTGCCACCCTGCCAGTTTCAGGGACCAGCACAGTGTGCCTGGGATTGTAGGGCAGGCATGGTTTGCCATACAAGGGATGGAACTCAGGACCTTGCACTTACCAGGCAGGTGCTTATACCCCCAAGCTATCTCTCCAGCCTGATATTAATGAATGGGATAATATATGTAAAGTACTCAGCACAACGGCTAATGTGTAGTCAGTCATAAATAAATTTTTAGTATCAATAGCTAGATAAAAGGTTTTTTGGTAAGTAATATTTCAGGACAAAAGTTGACATGTTTTTTTTACCTAACTTCAGCAGAAATAATGTTAAGTAATTTCCATTGTGAGTCATTAAATAGAATTCAATTAATTTTAAAAGTGGTAAAGGAAACAGTATTATCTTCAAAGAGCTTGCGTCTCTTTGACTATTTTTTTTCACTGATGTCTCTCTTAAAACATAGTAGTTCCTCAAGACTTGTCATTAGTTGGCTCCAGGAGATATGTTGACTATGACAAATGATGAGTACCAGATTGTCTTGGCTGGAATAGGTAACAAGTTGAAAATTTACACAATCTTGGACAGTATACACTTTGTATTACCACTAATAATGCTGTTATTTGATTCATTAATATATATGTGTACAGAAATTAATAGTCTAGTCTTTTGGTGTTAGGCAGACCTGGACATGATTCTGCCTTATGCAAACTGTGTGACTTTTGCCTGTTTTACTTCAGAGTTGTTGTCTGTATTATGAGAGCTAATGCACATGCATGGTGTCTGGCACACAGTTAATGCTAATGATATTAGTAAGAGCTACTCTTACTAGTTGTAATAATACTACAAACACAAGTCTATATTGGTATAATATGAAATATTATCATGTGAATTTGGATAATATGGTTGAGACTTATTTCTCACAATTGTGTTTGAGAAATCTGATATATAGCCACTTAATTCAAGTTCATAAGATTCAACCCTTAAAAATTTTTGAAATTTTTATTAGCACACATTTCAGTACACAGTGATTACATTCATCATGGGGGATTGCTATGTGTGCGTAACGCATCTTAATTTTTTTAAATATCATCTTTCCTCCTTTCTATCCTCCTTTGAGAGATTTTCTTTAATGCTGGTGTTGTAAAGGGATTACATATTAATCTTTTTAATATTTTATTATAGCTTGGAAGCTTATGCAATCGACTTATTTCTTAGGAAACATTTTGTTTTAGTATTATGGTTAGTCATTTTGGAAGAAACTATGCTATTGTTTTAAAGCTAGAGGGAAAAGTAGTGTAAGAGGTTACATTCAAAAGCTACACTTGCAGAATCATTTTTTTGCTCTGTACTTTAATTGAAAAGTAATTCTTGGGGACCGGGGAGATGGCTCAGTGGAGTAAGTGCTTCCCTGGCAAGTGCAAGGGCCTGAATTCAATCCCCAGTTCCACCAAAAAAAAAAAAAAAAAAAAAAAAAAGAAAAGTAATTCTTGGTAAGAAATATGTTTTATATATAAAAGTACATTTGAATTCACTAAATTTTGATATTTACTGAGAAAAGAAAGACTCAAATTATTATTACCATTACTATTATATTTTTTTCATAAGCTGTGGTCTCTTCATAGTTCAGGCTGGTTTTGTTATAGAAAAGGTCTTACTGCATACAGGCCTCTGCCCAAATTGCTTAGTTTAGGTTGCAAAAGCTGGTTTTACCTAATTTTGTACTCTGTTCTTGACTTTGCTTGTATTGGTCCTTTGCATTGATATTTTTTTGCTTTGCCTTTTTTGCTGGTTTGTCTTATTTTTGAGGTCTCACACTCCCTCATCATTTCCCTGGTGAAGTCTTCTTAGTGGCTTTAGATAATGTTACTTCCTCCTCTTGGTTCAGATTTTATCTTCTGCCCTAAGAATTACCATGACTTCCAAGAGGTCAGAGGCTGTATTTTAAATCCTCTGCTACTGTTGCTTTTCCCATTGTTAAATATTCACTGAACTTTTGTGAAGTGATTGAAAACAGGTTATATTTTGGTAGAGTTTTCCAAATTTGAATAAGTTATTGGGTTTTCTCAAATCTTCATGAAATTATCAAGGAATCATTTGCTTTGGGAGAATTATACTTGAAGGAAATATATTACAGTTAAGGCATATACTGTAGGATAAATATATGAAATACAGGATATCCTGTATTTCATTACTTTTATTTAAGTTAAGGCATATACTGCAAAATTTAAAAATGGTTTAAAACATTATTCTGAAGTGCTAGAAAATTTAGAGAATTGGGCAAATGTTTAAAACAAGCTTTGATGAGATTAAAGGCTATGAAAATAAAATAGAAATCAGAACTGCATTGTTTTTGGTTGTGGCATTTGAAAGCTTTAATTTTGGCTGTGAAATATTTCACACGACAGATTTCAGTCCAGCCTGTTTATTTCTGGTCAGGAACGTGTGATAGTTCACATTTGGCAATTGAACTGTGTGAAAGGGCTGAGGTCAGCACCGCAGGACAGAAATGGGTCAATGAGTGTTCAGATGAAAGGGAAAACACTTTTAAAGAGCTTTTATTTATTGTTGGTGTAATAAGGCAAAATAATTATAAGCTTGAACCTCTCATCATGTTCTTGTTTCTTCCTTCATCTCTCAAATGTTTTGCCAAATTAACCACATCAACCAGTTTTACAGAAAATGAATTGCTATTTTAAATAGTTCTTTTAGCTATTATTCTTAAGAAGCTTCTTCAGAAAGCTTGTCTTCCTAAAGGACATATGCCTTCTTTGTATTTCTGCAAAAATCTTAAATGGCTGCTTGAAGAGAATAGGCAGCATGTTCTGCTTCTGGGAATGATAAAGTACAACCAACAATTTTTCAGCTGAGCTGGAAGAACTCTATCCTACTGTTGCTTTAAAGGATTATTTCATTACTGTCAGGACAGATAACAAGCTAGGATTTTCCACAAGCAGTAAATGACAAGTTGGATTGCTGCCTGTGGCTCTTAAACAATGTAACATTCTTGAATTAAAGAGGAAAGTACTCAGGTAGTCTTTGAAGGCAGCCTAGATCCTCTGCATGGAGATAAGGTTGCTCTCTATTTCGATTTTTTTTCCTGTGAATAAAACAGAAAGCATAAGGCTTCTGCAAGCCTGGGAACAGCTTTACCCTCAAATTTGTGCTGGAATGTTATCTGAAGTGCAATGGGTCTCTTTGCTGGTCACCATGGAAACTGATCAAGTTGCGAGTCTTGTCTTTGGGCTATTTGGGTGGTTTAGATAAAAGATGACCAGTCTGTCCAATCCTATTCTTCATAGAAGTGTTTTCTTTAAGAACACAGTTACTTAAGGGAGAATAAGATACTGTATCTTGTCTTGTTTCTATTAGACAATTTAAAATCTTCCTTGTACCTGAAGAAACATTAATGAAATTATTCTAGATGGGCATAATTTCATTGGTTTGTGATTTTTGTCTGAGAAATTATTCTAGATGGGCATAATTTCATTGGTTTGTGATTTTTGTCTGTTGGTCTCTGTGCTTATAAATGTTGCAGAATAACAAACGTTTTAATTTCTATTTACCTACCTACTGTTGGAGAGAGACTTGTTATAGAAATTAAGACATGGCTATTACTGTATCATACCACTGGTAAGTGAAATGTGGTTTAAGTGATGGTGTCAGAGACTAAAAGTTAAAGGCATTTGTGAGTAATTATGCCAATTAAATACTCAAATTTTATAGATATCTAATAGCATGTCTTCTGAAATGACCAGCCTGTAGCTAAAAGAGGGAAGCCTTTGTATTTCTGGAAGTCTATACCTTGATAGTTTCCTCTCATTTCATTTTGTAAGAAACTAGTGAAGCTCTGAGCAGTAATTCTGGGGAGTTCTTGATCTGATGAAGGATTTTTTTTTAATTAGTTAACTTTAAAAATTGAGGTGAAATTAACAGTGATGGAGGAAGAATGCTAGACCCATTATGGTATAAAAGATTTGTTCTTTTTATTTTGGTTGCATTAGGGATTGAACCCAGGGTCTTTGTAATGAGGTACATCCCTTGCCTTTTAAATATATTTATTTATTTTGAGGCTTATTAAGAAGTTGCACAGGTGAGACTTGAACTTGTGATCCTCCAGCCTTAATGTCCCAAACTGCTGGGATTACAAGCGTGTAACCACACCTTGCTGGGTTTTTCCCCATTTTGGAGGTCTGAGCCTGACTCAGAAAGCAAAATAAGAAGTTGAATGATTGAGGCTTCCTCTTGGTTGCTTAAAAATAACTGCTTTCCTTTAATGTCCAGTAGAGTCTCTTATTTGAAATAAAAATCAAGGTAATAAAATCCTGTGGTTTTACAAATAAGGATAATTCTGTTAATTTTTCAAGAATTTACTGAATATTACCAGTGCTAGACATTTTGCAGATTGTACAGATGTAGTGGTAAAAGTTTGTATCTTTCAGGATTTTATAGTATAGCAGAAGAGGCATGAAACATGTTTTTTTTTAGATAACAGTAAGACTTATTAAAAAAAGGAAATAGTGATGGGAGATACTGTTTTTGTTAGGTTTGTCTGTCATGTGCTCTCTGAAGGAGTGACATTTGAGCTGCAATCTGAATAAATTGAGGAACTGAGCTCTGGGAAGAACAAAAGCCTTAAGGCAGAATCAATTTGGAATATTTGAAGAATAGGAGGAAAATCAGTATAACTAGAGGAGAAGTAGGCAGTACATGTCATTTAGAACTTGGTAAGCCAGAGCAGAACTTTGGAAACTTTTTTTTTCTGAGTATAATGTAGTGGATTTTGGTGAGGGTAGTAACATGATGTAATTTACTCCTTAAAAGGCTGTGATATAGAGAATGGACTACAGGGAAATAATTAAAACAAGGAGACTAGCTAATGGCTAGTGCAAGAATTCAGGCTATGACGGCATCCATTGTAGTTGTGGAGGTAGTCGGAAGTTCTTAAGTTCCAAAAATATTTCGAAGTTAGAATTAGGAGGACCAAGACCCTTGGTTCAATTTCCACTACCATCAACAATTATATATGCATACATATTCGATCATTTTAACCATTTTTAAAGTACTGTTCATTGGCATTAAGTACATTCACATGGTTATGTAACCCTTACCATTATCATACTCAGAACTTTTTTTATGTATACAGTATATAGTAAAGATGCCTCTTTTTCCCCATTATCCTTAGGTCCTGGTAATCAGCAATCTATTTTCTTTCTCTGTGGATGTAATTATTCTAGGTATCTTGTAGAAATGGAATCGTACTGTATTTATCCTTTTTTTGTGTCTAGATTATTTGATTTAGTAGAAAGCTTTTAAATTCATCCACGTTGTAACATGTGAGAGTTTAATTTCTTTTTTGGTTGTTCAGTTTTGGTTTTAGCACCCTGTGTGGCAATATTTCCTGTGATGGAGAAGACTTCTGAAGGAGAGATGTAATGTTAAAAATCAGTTCTCTTTCATACATGTTAAGTTTTGAATGCCTAATAGACCCCTCCATAAATATATTAAGTCCAGCATTCTTGAGGAGGGGTTAGGGCTGAGAATTTAGATTTGGGCTTCATCAGATTATAGTAACATCAGGAACCCGAGTAAGAGCACCTGTGAAGGAAGGTTAGATTTGAGAAAAATGGTCTTTTAATTATTTGTACATTTTAAGGTTGCGGAATACACATATTCTAAGACCAATCTGAGCTGCTAATATATAGTTTAAAAATGATCTTGGAGTTCAGCGTTCTAATTGGTGTTGCACATTAAGATTCATGCAGTTTTCTTCTCATTACGTTGTGAGGCAATTCATTTATTTTCTTTGGTGTAAAATAGTGGTAAGCTTTGTTCTTTTAGAACTTCCACAAGGAATTAAAAAACTTGTGTCAAGTTAAAATGGGTATTGACTGGAATGGTTATTTCCAAAAACTACACAGAATAAAAATTTTTAACATGGTAGGGACAATCTGAAAATTAACAGATGCCAGAGATAATAGGATAGAGGGGTCTTGTTTATGAATGGAGTATTTTAGTGAGTGAACACCAGCTGTGCATGACTAAGGGTGGCACCTATCCAGGGGAAGGACATTTGGGCAAAATTTGTGTACTTGTTTTTTTCTTTAACAGTAGAGAGGCTTTTTAGTGAGACTATTGGTCTTTTCTTTTTGAAAGGATTAAGTTTCAAAAGAAGGATCAGACCACTTTTAAGGGGGGGGTGAGGTGGGGGTGGAGAGGATATTTGGAACAAGAGGGATGTTAACAGCAATACTAGAGTAAAACGTTTCCCTAGACACTTATTCATAGGCATTTGACCAAGTACTTAAGAGGCAAATCTTACTATTGCTTGTTTTTTTTCCCCCTCTTTAATGAGAATTTCTCAGCTTGATTAGTCCCAGTTTTGTCTTTACAATAATCACTCCATGGAGCTTATGAATCCCAGTTCTTTGAAAACAGTTTCGCCATTATAAGCAATACATGTTTTGAGTATTCCATCTTTGCAGAAGTGGTCTGGTAGAAGTTTTATAGTGGAGAAAAAAGGGGCTGGTTTCATGTTTCTAAAGGATGTTATAATTAATCAAAGAAAAAGGAAAATTTGAGAATCTAGAGAGTCTAGAGGAGGAAATGAAGTCAGGAAAAAATAGATTTGCTTGGAAACAAGCCCTATAAATGGAATTGGAGTATGCTAGCATCTGTCTCTGATAAAATCTCCTGCAAGGTTGCTACTTTTTCTTATAGTGCTCAAGTTAGGGCTCTGACATTTTCATATTTCCCATAGAAATGATTGTGATAATATAAATGAGGCTTTATTTTTATATATGATTAGATAGGGAAGATGGAAGCCACCTGTTACTTAAGTGCATGTCTTATGAAGCACTGTAGAAAAGATGACATAGGCAGTAGTAAATCAGAGGTGGCAGAGGATATTACTGAGTTTCATAGAATAGGGATGGGCACATACCTTTCTTGTTCATCTTGATGACTGTTGGTTTTGGTTTTGGCAGAGTTGTGTAGGTTCCTGTAGCTGATTGCATCATAGCATCTGTGGTTTTATGATTTAGTTTGTGTAAGTGGAGAACTCCAGATATTCTTTTAAAATGTGTTTATTAATTACCTGCTATATGTTAGTCGCTGTGTAGGAATTTTGGATAGAATGGTGAAGAAGAAAACAGTCCAAGTTATTTATGTCTGTGCTAAGTGCCAGAAAGGAAAAATTCCTGTGTCAGAAGACCATATAAACAAGGTACTGATTCTAATCTGAAGGTGGAAAGAAGTCTTCTCCCAGGGAACATTATTGACCTGCCTCCCCACAACTACCATTACTCTTTATGGTCTCACATGGCCTTATTTCTTTCATGGTAGTGATTGCTATTGCCCTAGTTCTTTTTGTTTATTTTTTATTCATCCTTAGCGGACTTTTCTCCCACCCCCTTTTGGAATGAAAACTTGGGGTGAGTTAGGACTTTCGTGCCAGAAAACTCCAATTGTAAAGGAGTATGTATAGGGAGGTTGAGGCACCAAAATGACCAGTGAGTTGCAGTCAGTGTAAAAGAGAGGCCTTGGAGATGATGCCAAGGATTTGGAATTTGGAGATTATCCTAAAGGATCAGATTTGTTTAAAAATTATTTTGCTATTGTGTAGAAGATGCAGTGGGTGCTATTACAGTGGATACAGGAGAACAATCCAGGCTATTAAAATTAACATGAAGAGGAGAGTATGGTGATATCTTGGACTGGGATGTTGTCACTAGAAATGGAACTAGAGATAAAATGGGTAGGTTAGGCTTATGGATTGGAAATGAAAGAGGAGAGAAAGAGGTCAAGGATGATCTCCATTCCAGATTTATTGTCTACAACTGAGTTGAGGTCAGTAAAGTACATTTTTCTCAATGCATTTGAAAAATAATATGCATGTTTCAAGTTCAGTATGCAAATCTTAGTGAGTTTAGGACTAGCCCAAACTACATGGTTAGACCTTGTCTCAACAAAACATAAACATAGAAGACACTTCTCATCATATAAGTTACCTGTGTTTTTACTTAAGCTATACTAATTGTTATGTTTGAGTGGCATTCTAAAAGATTTTTAAAAATAACTTCATTGAGATATAATTCATATATTATACAACTCATTTTTTGAACAGTGTAATTGAATGGCTTTTAGTGTTTATCAGTTTTGCCTCCATCCTCATCAGTCTTAGAGCATTTTCATTACCCCTAAAGATCCTCACCTCCCTTAGCTTTCACTGCTTCACTTCCCCATTTACCCCAGCCTTAGGCAGCCACTAATTTACTTTCTCTCCTTATAGATTTAACTATTTTCTCATTTCATATAAATAGGATTTTATTAATTTGGGCTGCTGAAACAAATTGCCATAGACTGGGTGACATAATAAAACTTTTTATGTTTTATAGTTTTGGAAGCTGGGAAGTCTAAGATCAAGGGCTGGGAATCTGGTGGTGGGGTAACAATCTGCTTCCTAGCTTGAATATTATTTTCTTATATTATAATGTGATTGAAAGAGTGAGATAGCTCTCTGGAGTCTGTTTCATAAGGGCTCTAATCCTGTTTATGAGGCCTTGATCTTCATAGCTTTAAGTTTTCCTGACAGGCTCTATGTCTTACCTACAACTGCTTTCATATTAGGGGTTAAGATTTCAACCCAAAAATTTGAGAGGAGACAGACCATTTAGTTAATCATAAAAATAATATAGGTATCTTGTGGGTTAGCTCAGTTGTTTAAGCACCTACTCTGGCAAACCCAGTCATGGGGACCGAGCTCCACATGCCTTTCCAGACCTGCCCTTAAGGTAGACTGAGCCAGCCCCCACAAAAAGAAAAAAAAAACATGAAACAAACAAACAAAAAAAACAATCCTTCTCAAGAATCATATAATATGTGGCCTTTTGTGATTTTTTTTTTCAGTTTAGATAATGCTTTTGAGGTTCATCTATGGTATAGTAGTCTCTTCTTATCTTTAGATGATGTTACAAGACCCCTGAATGGGATGCCTTAAACTGTAGAAAGTCTGAAATCATGTAATTTAATGACTTTTCCATCGTATTTGAGCATTTATCAAGTGATTATTGTAGATTTTATAGTTTGAAATTTGATAGAAAATTAGCATGGTTTCTTTTTCCTTCATAATGTCGAGGACACATGGTTTATTTTTATTGTAGATCTTAACAACTCTAGTGTTTACTTTTTCTTTCCTTAGATCAAAAACTTTAGCCTTTTAACCTAAAGAAGCACTTGGTAGCTTTTCTTTGTCATACATGTATTTCCAGTGTCATTATTAAGTAAAATAAAAGTTACTTGAACCTGTGCACTATGATAGAGTTACAATTGATCGAATAACCAAGACAGTGACTAAGTAAGTAGGTTGGGTAGGTAGCATGGATATGCTGGACAAAGCAATGATTTAAAGTTTCAGGGGAGAAGATGAGATGTAGAATGGGATGATAAGAGATCTCATCATGCTATTCAGACAACATGTGGAAATAGACTATTTTTGGAATTTTCCATTTAATGTTTTGGACTGACCTCATTGATCCTGGGTAGATGAAACTACAGAAAGTGAATCCATAGAAAGGGAGGACTACTATGTAGTTCACTATTTCATTTTTTATTGCTGTCTACTGTTTGCATATACCATGTACTATATTAATTTTATCAGTTTATATTTGGATTGTTTTCACTTTTTGGTTATGGATAATACTAATATGAAAATTTGTGTACAATTGTTTATGTGAACATGTATTTTAGTTCTTTTTCCAGGAGAACTGCTGGGTTATACAGAAACTATGTTTGATTGAGAAACTATCAAACATATCTAAAGTGTCTCTACCATTTATATTTCAGTAGCAGTATATGCAAATTTCTGTTTCTCCGTATTATCACTAAAATTTTTTTTTAGATTATAGCCATCCTTTTGGGTATGAAGTAATATCTCATGGCTTTTCTTAACTTTTTATTGAGTTAAAATGAAATGAAATGAAACTGGCAAGTTATAGGCTAGATAAATAGCTCAGTGGCATAAGTGCCTTCCTGGCAAGTACAAGGTCCTAAGTTCGATCCCTCATATTGCAAAAGAAAAAAACAAAACAAAACAAAACAAAAAAAACACCTCATAATTTGGACCAGGGATATAGCTCAGCAGCATAAGCTCCTGTCAGGCAAGTGCCAAGTTCTGAGTTTGATCCCCAGAAATAAAAAAAAAAAA